>JAQZBX010072190.1:0-15113 GCA_029593785.1 Cabassous unicinctus | reverse complement strand
GATATTTATTTGGGGTAGAAGCTTACAGTTACCAGACCATAAAGCATAAGTTACTTCCCTCACCAAAGTCTATTGCCATGTGTTGGAGTAAAATGGCTGCTGATACTTATGAGGGTTTAGGCTTTCTGGGTTCCTCTCTTCCTGGGGCTTATTTGTCTCTGATCCCAGCTCCTCTGCTGTCTCCATAAGGCCAGCTGTAGACTATCAGGCAAACAGCTTTTTTCTCTTCCCGGGGCCTTTTCTCTTTCCTCATGACCAAGCTTATCCATGTGCTTACTTCCCAGGGCTCCAGTTCAAAAACTCAGCATCAAGACTCCAAGTTTGTCCTTTGCCATGTCTTTTATTTGTGAGTCCCCACCCACCAAGGTGTGTGGACTCAATGTTCTACTGACGTGGACCAATCAAAGCCCTATCATTATTGATTCATGCCCAGGTTCAGATCAGTTTACAAATATAATCCAATATATATTTTTGGAATTCATAAACAATGCCAAACTGCTACAACTTCTTAATAATTTTCATTTCTACCCTCTTCTACAAGTCTCTAACTCTTGTTTTTTTCTTTCAAGCATAACATTCCCTTTTGAATCCCTTGTAGATTTGGTCTTTGTGTAAAATACTCTCTCAGTTTTTGTTTGTCTGTGGAGATTTTAAACTAACTCTCAATATTGAAGTAAAGTTTTGCTGGATACTGATTCTTGGCTCTCATTGTTCCCTTTCATTTTCTTAAATACTTCATACCATTTTCTTCTTGCTTCCATTATTTCTGATGAGAGGTCACCCTTTAATATTATTGATGTTCCCTTTTTAATGATGTACTTTTCTCTTA
Source organism: Cabassous unicinctus (assembly GCA_029593785.1). Classification (NCBI taxonomy): domain Eukaryota; kingdom Metazoa; phylum Chordata; class Mammalia; order Cingulata; family Chlamyphoridae; genus Cabassous; species Cabassous unicinctus. The sequence goes on along the minus strand of JAQZBX010072190.1, from coordinate 14,284 downwards.
CTGCTTTCAGAACCCTGACTTTATTTCTGATATTTGTCATTCACAATAGTAGGTGTCTCAGAGTAGGTCTATTTAGATTTATTCTTTTGGGGGTGCATTGCCCAACTTGAATATTGATATTTATAACTTTTATAAGGTTTGGGAAGTTCTCAGGCATTATTTCTTCAAATACTTTTTTTTACCCTTTTCTGTTCTCTTCTTCTCAGACACTGAACATGTATGTTTGTACATTTTATATTGTCATTCGAGTCCCTGAGACACTGTTCCATTATTTCCATTCCTTCCTTTTTCTGTTTTTCTGTCTTTTCAAGTTCAGTTGTTCTGTCCCAGATATCACTAATTCTGTCTTCAATCAATTCAAATCTGCTGTTATGTGTCTCTGATGTATTTTTAATCTCATCCATTGTGTCTTTCATATCCATATGCTTTGGTAGTTTTCTTTTTTATTCTCACCCAGTATCTTCTTAATATCAGTTATCTCTTTAGTCACAGTTTCCTTCTACTCTTTAAATTGATTTAGGAGATTTTTGTGCTTATCATTGATTAGTTGTCTTAAATCTTGTATTTTATGAGGATAGTTGGTTTGATCCATTTGCTGTGCCATCTCTTTTCCTGTTTGTTAGTATACCATATAATTTTTTGCTGATATCTAGGCATCTGAATATGTTGATGAATTTACTCTGATATTCAATCTCTCTATTTGCCTAGTGGTATTGTTTCACAGCTCTTCTTTGATTTTTGTTTCAGCTTATTTTGAGTCTTTAAAATTGCATTGAAGTTGTTAAAATTGGGTTGGGGACTCATTAATGGAGTGCTGATATTCTCCCATGGATTCAGGACCAGAGAGACCTATAATCTGTTTTTCTTCTTGCAGCCAGCAGATTATACTTGTCAGCTAACTTTTCCACAGAGGTATCTCTTTCAACTTCCACTTACCCATGCTTCTCATTTGGCCATAGCTGAGATCCAAAGTGTGCTCTGCTGCAAATTCACTGAAGAGTAACCTCTCTCTGCCTTCCACCATGCCCTCCCTCTTCCCAGGGAGGACAACATCTGTTCCCTTCTCATTTGGTTGCAGTGAGCCATGGGTTTTATCCAGGCTTCACAAGTTGAGGGTGGGGGATGATTGCTGCTCCTGGCCACTATGGTAGTTTTGTAACACATAGTTGTCATTTTGCGTTTCTTGTCTCCCTGTCCCTCAACCCTCTGAGGGTTGTGCAGCTCTCTCCTGGACTGCTGAACTTCAAAGCAGGTCACACGGACACCTTCTTGCCCTTTATCCATTGTTTTCTGTGAGAGAGTTAGGCCCTGCCTACCTACTCTGACACCATCTTCCCAGAATTCCTGTAACTTGCTTTTGACTCTGAAATAGTTGCTTTAATGGTCTATGGATCAGAATTGAAAGCATGGATCCAGTCTTTACAATAAAGTTATATTTTCCCTTCTAATTGTTAATCCAGTTGCACCTTACGCACTTAAACGGATTATGGGGAAGAATTCACTGAGAACCTCAGAACGTCATCAACATTGAGCAGAATTTCTTTTATGCTCTGATAAAAAAAGCTTATTTTTATTTTTATTTTTCTTAGGGGAATTTCTCTCCAATGATCAGGTTGATTGCCAGTTAATCACTATTTCTAGGCCATTGTTTGGGCTTTTGATTTCTGTACTTAAAATTGTTATTGATTTGGATTCCTCAGTAAGTCTAGGTCTGACACTTTTTAATATTTTAATTGCAGGGACATACATTTAACATTTTTCTGTTTGGTTTTTTTATCTGTTTCTAATTATCTTTCAAAATATTCAGCCATAATTTTAAGTTCAGCTAGATCCATTGCCTCAGCACTGATTCTTTATCATTTTATATAAGTCCTCTCTTTGGGGGGATAGGCCAATTACAAATAGAGACAAAAATGCAGGCTGGGTAAGGCAGTAATTTCTTTAAGTGTTTTAGAAAAAAGAATTCTTATTGAGTTTTAAAATCTACCATAAATTCTTCTTTTTTGTTTATAGATTTGCATGATCGAGCTGTCAGTGCATGCTGAAATAAATTTAGGAATGACTTTTATTAAATAACCTGTGATATTTTTAACCTTTTCTTGTCCACTTGTGGACAATGCTAGGGAGTTTTTCAAGTTTTGAGTATCTTCTCCATACTCCAACTAGTCTGTCTTGTACATCCATTTTTGAGCTTCACCTTAGCTGACTAACAAGTGGATTAATTCATATGATCTTGCATCTCAGGAGCATAGGTTCCTATAATATTTGAAATACCTCACAGAATTTTTAAGAATCTTTCTATGACTTAGGAAATTCCTTGATTATGCTCATAATCCAGCCCTTGGCAATGGATTGAAAGTAATCCAGGGTGGTTCTCCATTAATCTCAAAGAGACAAACTTTAAAAAGTGGCTGTTTAACTTCCTAATATGGAATGTAGAGTAACTCTGTTAGGGTGTTAGTAAAGTGAGAATATTCAGACAAAGGTGGATAAAGAAAAGGAATATTTGGTGTTGGAGAGTTGTGAGCTGAGTGCTCACTTGCATTAGGGAATTGAGTCTTTAATTTCTAATTCATTTTTCTGGAGTGCTTTAAGGAAGTTCTTTTAGAGTTTAAAGATTTTGGATGACTCAGCATACTAATTAAAACAGGAATCCCATTTCTTCTGCCTTTCTAAGGAACTTTTTTGTTTTCAAATGACTCCTAAAATGAGTAATCTTATTCAGGGGAACAGTTCCTCATAAGTTACATTTTCATTCTAAGTTATCCTTTTTGATTTCAGTCATTTAGTTAAGTAGGTGCAACTATTTTCCCAATAATTCCTAAACTTTAATAAAATTGGGGTGCTGGCCAGTGAAGAGACCTTAGAAGTTAAGGATTCCAGAGAAAACCAGCAGCAAAATTTCTGTGGATTCCACTTTGGAAATTCTGTGAACAAAACCAAAGAGTAAGGAGCCAAGTCCCTTATTAAGGACATTCCTGCAGAGTAGTCTGCCTCTTAACCTCTGGATAGAAGCTCAGTGATATTGGAAAGCTCAGATAGACAAAAGGAGTGGAGCTTGTAAATGAGAGGAAGTCACCAATCACTGTGACAAGACAGAGAGAAAGAACATGAACACAACAAGTTTGAGGCTGCACCACCCCATTATCTGGGCTATTTGCAGATTCATCAGCAGTTTCCTTTAGATTCAACCATCATTGCAAAAATAACTATTAGGGAAAAAACTTGAGTAAAATTTGGTTAGAGCTCAAAGAGTTAACTTGAATCAATTTATGAATTTAGGGTAATCCAATTGCTATGAGTTGCAGAGGAGTTCTGCTGAATGAAGAGAGTAATGGACTTTATTAGGAAGAATAAACATGTACATTGAGAGAGAGTTTCTTTTGATTAATGCAGTGAAGATGGTTTCTTAGGAACGAGGAAGTTAGCCAGAATTAATCAATCAGCTGTATTTAAATTTGTTTTTCTGTGAAGGGTGGGCATTTATAGGAAATATAAAATTGCTTAGATTTTTTTTATTTTTCTGATCTGGAGCTTAGCACAGGTGTCCCCATGTTGGGCCTGCTAGAAATTAGTGATCAGATTAGAAATTCAATGCTTCTTGGTCTTCAAGCAGACAGGAATATAAAGAAAAAGAATTGTGAGTATTTCCAGTAGGGAAGATAACATTCTTTTAAAATGAAGTAGTAATTGTTTTTTCACTTTAGCATAGTCCATGTTAAAGAGCTTTAAGTAATGATAAGGTTAGGAAGGTCTTGAAATCAATTGAAGGAAGTTTGGATTTAACTTAATTTATAAGGATCATGTTGGGATATCAGCCAATATTGTCAAATAAAAGTTTATTATAATTGATTGTCAAATTTTTCAGTCATAACTTTGAGATGCGATATTTCTGAAAGAATTGAATTTTCAAGAAATTAAAATAAGTTAAATCTTTAGATTATAAAATTCTTTGGTGACATTCAACAAATAGAAAAAATTTTTGTAGAGTAATTTTCATAATATTTCTACAGGGAAATTTGGCTACATTTTTAGAAGCCCACTTTCTATTGATTAATGACTGACATTGACCAATTTCTTCCACAGTTGCTAATATTTTGTTTATGTAATTTATTCTTTTTTTTTTACTATTAAAATATATACATTTATAAAGTGTTAAATGGAAAATCATTTGGTAGTTACATATTGAATTTTAAATGTGGAATTTATTTTAATTCAGCATGTAGTGTATTCTTTATATGTGCATTCATGGGAATTATTTGTACCAGAAATAGTAAATAGGTATTTTCTCAACTGTGAATTTCATTTGATTGGTAATAACTATTCCAAGGAGAACTCTACATAAATAGCTTTTTTTATGGAAGAAAGAATAGAGTGGCATTGATCTCCTATCAGATGATAGCATAATGATTATCCTGGTATAACCGGGAGGGTTATGGATAGGTGGCATTGCCAGGTTATGGATAGGTTAGGGATATTGATAGGTGGCATTGCCAGCAGCTGTTCCCTTTAGCACTACACCAACTAATCCATTAGGGGCAATGTCTATAACATAATTATCCTAATAATTTTCTGTCATGTTTTTTTTTTTAATGTACTGGGGCCAGGGATTGAACCCAGAACCTCATATGTGGAAAGCTAGTGCTCAACCACTGAGCCACATCAGCTCCCCATTATGTTTCTTTTACATCCTCAATCAACTATGGGTCAGTAATTTTAACTTCCTAAATTCTTCTGGATGAATTTACATTTCTTTTACATTTTCAATTTTAACACTGCAAACACATGCAGATCCTATGTTTTTATTTTATTTTAAAATTTTCCTCTTTTTTCAGCCTAGTAAGATTTTTAATTCTAAGATGTGTTTATGTAGTGAATAACCTTAACTTTACTGATATATAAGTATATTCAAACTTTAAGTATTTTTGTTTATAACTGACAGTAATTATAAATGTTTAGTATCAAACTGTTGACAAACATTATTTTGTTGAAAAGATCTTGCATTTAAAAGAAAAAATCTTTAAAACCCCAAGGCACTGGGACACAAACAAATAGACTTTTATGAAAAGCAATCCATATTGAAATGAAAACCTAATGGGATCTCTTTTCAAAACATAACATACTTGAATTCATCAATCAGAGCACAATATTATAACACCAAATCCTCAAAACAAAGAACAACATAGTACATATATATTCATATATATGTATTTTCAACTTTTTAAATTTTTAATAATTGAAGTTCTTTATAGTTATAAAATGAGAAATCAGCAAATATTGAAAGCAGCAAGATTCATTTTTCTTTCCCTTCTTTTTTTTTTCTTTATTTTTAAAGAATTTGTACATAAACATAAATGTTACATTGAAAATACAGGGGTTTTTCACTCACCTCATCCCAACTCCTCTCCCAATTTTCCCCATTAACAACATCTTTCATTAGTGTGGTACATTTTTTACAGTTGCTTAACACATATTGAAGCATTGTTACTAAGCAATGTCTATACTATACATTATGGTTTACCCCTTGCATCACAAATATTTAGCTTTTGATAAAATGCAAAATGGCTTGTATCCATCATTGCAATAAAATGCAGAATAATTCCAATGTCCACAAAATGCTCCATGTTACACCTATGCTTCCCTTGACCTCCCCTCAGAACCTCTGGTGACCACTGTCTTTATATCAGTGTTACAAGTTCTTTCATAACTTGAATAATAATGTCTACTTTAGTCTATAGTTGCATTCCCACCTTATGATAGTTCTTTCCTTAATCTTAAGGATTTGGGCATATTGATGTCCACTGTGCTTCTGATTGACAGGGGTCTTAGATTCCATAGGGGCAGATGGATGAAACTGTTTTGCTTGCAGTTGTATATGCTCTCTGTTTTTTGGGATGGGGTTTTCAAACATTATCATTTTGTTAGTTGTCCTAGGTGAGTCCAATAAACTGTAGTGTAACTGTTGGCTGCAACTCTGATAAGATTCAGGGCTCAACTGGCATATGAGCAGCTAGAAGATTTAAGCCTCTGGGACAAAAATTTAGTGTGTATAGTGCTAATTATAGGTTCAAATAAAAGTAACAGAAGAAATATATGTAGGGATATTATAAATTAGTCTAACTTGGATATATTGGAGAAATAGGTTTTCATATATTCCAAGGTAAGGCCCACCAACAAGTTGCTAATTTCCTGGGGTTGTCTACCTTACCTATAATGTCCAGATGTCTCTAGAGGCCTCTGGAGCAGCCCAGCTTGAATCACTGTTTACTGTTGCAGTCAGTGAAAGCCTCCTGAGTCATGTGTAAGTGTAACTTCTCGTATGACCTCTAGACTCACTTTAAAACTTCTTAGCCATAGAAACTCATTTCCATTCAATATTTCCTTCTTTTGGTCTAGTTCTTTTTCCAAATGCATCACAAGTTGGCAATTGATAATAATCCCTCAGTGACAAGGTGGCTCATTCCTGGGAGTCATATTCCACAACATGGGGAAGGTAGCAAGTTTATATGTTGTTTGGCTTAGAAAGAGGCCACATTTGAGCAACAAGGAGGATTTAAGGAAGTAACTCTTAGGCAAAATATATTATTAGGCTAAGTTTCAATTTTACAAGAATAAGGTTCATAAATACATATGTAAATACCAAGAGCCTGGTGTATTGGTCTGTCCTCTTTTGCTAGTCAATGTCCATGGACTCTAGGGATTTTTGCCACCCTAGAGAATGTAGCAGGACTCCCCAGGATGGGAATTCAATATTCTGTTGGTTATTTGTGGTTCTCCACCCACTGACACAGTACCCCAGGACCACATGAGCACATTCATATTACATAGAGGCAGGCCACAGGTGCACCCCTCCCCATATATCCCCCCACCAATGACACCCTGAATCAATAATCGTCCCCTGCCTCAGTTACAACCATTCACAATCCAAAACCTCCTCAAAAACAAAGCCAAAAAATAATAATAATAAAATTAAATTAAAAATTGAAAAAATTTCATTGTGACTTTCATCACTATAAGATCTATTATCTTTTAAGTAAAATGACAATTTCTTCTCTGTGTTTCCCAGTGTCTTTTTTTTACTTTATTTTCTGAGCAGCTTTAGGTCACAGAAAAGTCACAGAAAAATATAGAGGATTCCAATATTTCACTCACTGCAATAACATTCTTTGACAAGATGACACATTCATATTTCATGGAAGAATGCCCCAATTACACCTTTTCCCACATATCTCCCCATCACCAAAACCCTGCACCAGTGACTTTCCGCTTCTATATTTGCCAAAAGAACATTCCCACCATATTGGTATCAACCACATATCTACAAATCCCCAAAGTCTACCTGTTCCTTCCTCCAGCCTTTCCCCCTGTTCCATGGATGATCCAACCCAATGCCCCCACCCTGCTTACACTCACACTCTATCACCATTGATCCCACTTTCATCCCTTAACCACCATTACCCCCATCCACTGTCAAACCATCCCCTTCTACCTTATAATGTGTTTTGCCAATTTTGAGCATTGTCTCACCACTCTCTACTTTTATTCTGTCTCCTGATATCCTATCTTCCATACTCTAACTATGTCAGTCTGTTCAATATGCTTAGGTCATATCAGTGAAGTCATTCAATATTTGTTTTCAAAATGTTTTCAAGCCTAGTAATAGGTTTAATTCTAAGATGTCTTGATAGCATGAATAACTTTAATTTATGCTACATAAGTAGAGTCAAAGCTTTATGTACGTTTGTTTATAATTAACAATAATTATAATTTTTCTTATTTATTTATTTTTTGAGCTACTGGGGCCAGGGATTGAACCCAGGACCTTGCATGTGGAAAGCCAGTTCTCAAACATTGAGCCACATTGGCTCCCAGTAATTATAAATGCTTTTATAAAACTAATAACAAATAGTGTTTTGTTGATAAGGTCTTGCATTTAAAAGGAAAAATCTTTAAAACCCCAAGGCACTGGGCCACAAGCCAATATCAAAATTTATGAACAACAATTCATATTGAAATAAAAACCTAATGGGGATTTTTGAGAACCTAGAGATGTAGTGGGAGGAGGAAAGGAAGAGAGGGGTAGAGGGTGAGGAGGGAGTTTGAGGGTGAGGGGAGGCGACTGCCTTGTGTGAGGGGCTGGAGACTGAGTGATCACAGGCAAAAAGCAGGGTCGGAGGTGAACTGAGTGACTGTGGGTGCCTTGTTAGCTCTGTCTTCCCCCAAAGGATACCCCAGGTGTGCTACCCCCCAGGGATCTCCTGTAGCTGTCCTGTCAGAAGACCTCTTCTTTCACCACATTCCGAACATCATGTAGCCCTCCATTGCCCATTTGAGAGACCCCACATCCTTGAGTGTAGTGGTCCCAGGACCTCAGCCACCTGTCTCTGGTGCCTTCTGGTGCCTTCTGGTTCCTCCACCATTGTACTAGGCCCTGGCCCACAGTAGATGCTCAATAAATGTACATGAATTAATATGTGAAAATAGCGTTGCCTCACACCATCCTTTTCCCTCTCACATCGCCCTGTCAGATTTCCACTGATTCTAGGACTTCCAGGAAGAGGGATGACTGGTAAGACACGGGAATCTCTTTTCCAGAAAAATAGCTAGAGGACAAGCTGAATCAGCCCCAAAAAATATCTTCTAGGTTTAGGACATCAAGTGACGGCTGCACACCACCGAGAGGAGAGAGGGACAAAAGAGGGAAATCGCGATGACAGAACCGTGAGTTGAAATCAGCAGCAGCTGCTGCTGCCGGCACCTTCCCCCACAATCCTTAGAATTCTCGGGTTTCTGGGCCTGCGACTACAGACAAAGGGGGCTCCAAGGAACTACGACTACTGGAAAGGGGAGAGAGAGGGACACAGACTTAGGCTGACTGAGGTTCTGACACGCAAATTTGGGCTGGGGAGCCCGACGAACCCTTCCACAAGGCAGTTTGCCCTAGCAGCCTAGGAAGGACTGGAGAAATCCGACCCTCGCAATCTCCCTCTCTTCTAGCCTGGACTAATTGTTGAGGACTCCAAGGAGAGGGGAGAGAGAGCCTGCGGCTGACCCTGCTTTTGACTCCCAGATTTTGGCTGCCCTGTACAGAGAGCCCTTCCAGGTCAGATGGGGCTGCGCCATTGTTTGCCTTGGAGCCTGCAAGGGGCTAAAGATATACAAACCTCCCAAACTCCTCCGCTACTAACAGGGAATGATTGTTGAGGATTCAGAGAGGACAGGAAATATTTCCTAGCTGGGAAAACGGAGGGGGCTGCCAGAGAAGACTGGAGAACTGTCTCCAAAAGTTTAAATTACAAGTCTCTTAGCCTGCAGACAGGAAGATCTATCACATTGATCTGGTCTGTGTCACAACAAATACACTCTGACCAGGCATTGAATTGAGAGCTAGCAATGAGTGCCATATCCTGGCAGACCAAGGAAGTACACATAAGAAAATTAAATAGGAGAGACTTTTCCTGTCCTCTATAGCCTCCCTGCCCAAGGCCCTAGGAAACAACTCTACAACCAATTACTGGGTCCACTGCCCAGTTTTGAGTAACAAGCAGGACACTCCTAACAATTAAGTTTGAGGCAAAAATCAAAGACCTGTGGTAACTCACAGCCTCCTGCCACTAAAACCCTATAAAAAGGAAAGAGATAGAGCATCTAAGTAAAATACAACCTAACCAGATGCCTAAACAGCAGCAAAAACTTACAAGCCATACTAAGAAAATAGAAGACAAAGCTCAAGAAAAAGAATACATCAAAGTCCCAAAAGAGATGCAGAATTTAAGAGAAATAATCAGTAAGATGAGCACAAATTTCCAAAATCAAATTAATGAGATGAAAGACAATATAGTTAAAGAGATAAATGACATCAGGAAGACATTGAGTGAATGCAAAGAAGAATTTGAAATCCTGAACAGAAAAGTAAAGGAGTTCATGGGAATGAAAGGCACAATAGGTGAAGTCAAAAACACATTTGAGGCATGCAACAGCAGACTCGAAATGATAGAAGAGAGAATAAGTGATACCAAAGACAGATAAGCTAAAATTGAAGAAAGAAAAGAACAGAGAGAGAAAAGAATGGAAAAAATTGAGCAGGGGCTCAGAGAGTTGAATGACAACACAAAATGCAACAACATACGTGTCATGGGAGTTCCAGAAGGGGAAGAGAAAGGAAAAGGTGCAGAAAGAGTATTTGAGGAAACAATAGCTGAAAATTTCCCAACTCTCACAAAAGAAATGAACTTACATGTCCAAGAAGCACACTGTACCCCAATGAGAATAAATCCAAATAGACCTGCACCAAGACACATACTATTCAGAATGGCAAATGTAAAAGATAAAGAGAAAATTCTCAGAGCAGCAAGAGAGAAGCAAATGATCACGTACAAACAATGTCCAGTAAGACTTAGTGCAGATTTCTCTTCAGAAACCATGGAGGCGAGAAGACAGTGGTATGATACAATTAGGAACCTGAAAGAGAAAAACTGCCAGCCAAGAATTCTTTATCTGGCAAAATTGTCCTTCAAATATGAAGGTGAGAATAAAGTATTCACAAACAAAAAGAAACTAAGAGAGTTTGCAAAAAAGAATCCACCTATGCAGGAAATATTAAAGGAAGCCTGAGAACCTGAAAGAAAAAGACAAGAGAGGGAGGCTTGGAAGAGAGTATAGAAGAAAGAAAAACAGAAAGGATAACCAAAAGAGTAAAAAGAGAGACAAAAACAAGATGACATATGAAAACCAAAGACCACAATGGAGGAAATAAATAGTGCATTTTCAGTAATATCATTGAATGTGAATGGATTAAATTCCCCAATCAAAAGATACAGGCTGACTGAATGGATAAAAAAGCATGAGCCATCTCTATGCTGCTTACAAGAAACTCACCTCAGACCCAGGGATACAAACCGGCTGAAAGTAAAAGGTTGAAAAATGATACTCCACGCAAATAGTAAACAGAAAAGAGCAGGGATAGCTATACTAATATCAGACAAAACAGACTTTAAATGCAAAAAAGTGATAAGAGATATGGAATGCCACTTTATTTTAACAAAAGGGATGATCCTCCAGGAAGATATAACAGTCATAAACATATACGCACCTAACCAGGGTGCCCAAAAATATATGAGACAAACCTGGCAAAACTGAAGGGAGAAATAGACATGTCTACAATCATCATTGGAGACTTCAACAGCCCTGTCACATCAATAGGCAGAACAACTAAACCGAAGATCAACAAGGAAACAGAGAACTTGAACAATATGATAAACAAGTAAGACCTAACAGACATATACAGAACACTGCATCCAAACTCAGTGGGTTTTACATTCTTCTTAAGTGCCCATGGATCTTTCTACAGGATAGACCACATGTTAGGTCACAATTCAGCTCTCAATAAATATAAAAAGATTGAAATTATACAAAGCACCTGTTCAGATCATAAAGGAATGAAACTAGAAATCAATAACAGACGGGAAAAGAGTAAATTTGCAAATGTGTGGAGACTGAATAACACACTCCTAAATATTCGGTGTGTCAAAAAAGAAACTGCAAGAGAAATCAGTAAATATATTGAGACAAATGAAAATTAGAATACAACATATCAAAACTTATGGGATACAGCGAAGGCAGTCTTGAGAGGGAAATTTATAGCCTTAAATGCCTATATTAAGAAACAAGAAAGAGCTAAACTCAAAGATTTAACTGAACAACTAGAGAAATGAGAAAAAGAACAGCAAACCATTCCCAAAGCAAGCAGAAGGAAAGAAATAACAAAAATTAGAGCAGAAATAAATGAAAATGAGAACAGAGAAACAATAGAGAAAATCAACAAAAGCAAAAGCTGGTTCTTTGAGAAGATCAATAAAATTGACAACCCCCTCGCTAGACTATATATGTACATATACCTTTGCTAGTTTTTCATAGTTTAAGTTCTTTATATTCATAAAAATGAGAAATCAGGAAACACTGAAAGCAACTGGATTCTTTTTATTCCCCTTTCTCTTCCTTTTCTTTAATAATCAAATTCCAGTAACTTGAATAGAGATATTCAAATTTTCCTTTTGTAGGATTTTTTCCATCAATTAAATGTATGATTATTATATTAATAAATATGGGGAAAACTTTCTAGTGAATTTCAAAATCATGTAATTAAAAAGCAATTTTATTATCATTTTTTTCTGAAAATCATTTCCAAATCTGCATAAAATGTGCTGTTATTTTATTAGCACCCCTTTGCTAATTCAACACAAATTGTCAGAGTGTACCTGGATATACCAAGCAACAGCTCTTCCTATTACAGACAATATTCACCCACCTTTTGAGGATTTACATTTTTAAGTTGACTTACAAAAAAGTTTAAGACACCAATAACCCCTTCTTTGTATCTTAGTTTAATGAACAGAGAAATGAATATTTTTACCATGAAAGCAATTCATGGGTCTTGTAATAAAAAAATACAAGGTCACATTCTGCTTTGATGTGAAAACTGAGTTAATCTGAGTGAAACACTAAAACACTAAAGAGACAAAATAATTTATGTAAATATAAGCTAGATTGATATTTTGCATCTATGGTAGATTGCTTAAAAATCTTTGTTCCTGAAATAAATATTTGGCATCCAGAGTGATTAGCAATTTCAATAAATAAAGAAGTCATCAATAATGGGGTGTTTGTCTGAAAAAGCAGTACCTATATTGTAGAGATAACTTCATGGCTCTTTGCAACCATTTGAAAAATTTAGTTTCTACTATCTTATAAACTAAGGGAATTACATTTGTGTTTCATAGGGCAATAAGCAAAAATAAATAAATAAATAAATAAAAACCAAATGGAAACCAACCCAAAATAAACCCTCATCCCTAAATTTAGAATATTATATTATATAACAATCTAAAACTTTCAAAACAAATTTAATAGCTTAAATTATTTGACAGGCATATGAACATTTCAAAATGATAATGAAACCAAATTACATAATCTGTAATTTTGAAAGGAATGGAGTCTACCATTATGTGGGCATTTCCTAAATAAATTCTCCCTGTAGAGCTACATGTAAATACATGGGTAGAAAAAATGCAGACCGATCTGTAGAATATTTTTGAAATCAAGTGTAAGAAAAACAATAAACTTTCAAGGAGGCACCAAATTATCAAAAAAAAAAAATTGACATTGTTTATTTTCATCAGATACTCTAATCATATCAACAATACATTGGATTTGTCAAGAAAAAATCCTCCAATAACAAAACCCCATTTCAGATCCAAGACACTTAAATATATCACTGTCATTGGAAGTATTATCAGCCTAGTCCTTGCAACTTGTCCAAAGCCTATATTTATAAATTGTTTGTGATGGTCTTGTGTTTAATTTTTATGCCAAACTCTTTTCTTATGAAGACATCATTGTGCTTTATGCAAGAATGGAAACCTCAAAATAATCACCATAAAGTTTCAAGACTAATAGAGGAATAATATAAGATGCCCACATATATAAAATGAATTCCCAAATATTAAAACTAAAAATGTTTAATGCAGCCAAGGCTAGAGGATGAGCTTAAACCATGATTAAAAGAATAAAATATGAGTAGGAGGCAAGATGGCATCGGTTTAGGAGGGCACTCGCTGACTAGCTCTCTGAGGATGGAAGATTGGAGACAGGGGCCTGTGCTGTGGGTGCATGGAGCGAGAAGCTTGGGACATCTATCTGGAGGCAGATCATAGGCGTGGATTGCTTGGTAGAGATTCATGAGTTTTTACCTTGACCATGGAGGTTAACACAGATGGCTGGGCCCCACCCCCAGGGCAAAAGGCTGGTTTGAGCTGCGACTCGCTGCCGGCCATCCGGTGAGAAGGAGCATTCTCCAAATGTGGGAGGATTCTGGTAGAGAGTCGAGAGGGCTTTCCTTTCTGTGGATTTTGATGCCTGGAATCCCTTGCAGCTTTGAGGAACAAAATAGCTGGCTTGAAGCAGGACTGGGCTGAGGGGAGTGGTGAATCTGCTGAGGAAGTTTGATTTATCTAGCTGCCCAAGGATATACCCCAACCCCCACCTGGCAACCCAGTGAGAGGGAGCATTCTCCAAGAGTGGAAAGGTTCTGACAGAAGATGGAGAGGGGTTTCCTTTCTGTCAATTTGGCTGCCTGGACCCCCTCGTAGCTTTTGGGAGCAGATAACCCAGCTTGAAGCAGTGCCAGGTGGAGGGGAGAGGAGAATCTACTGAGGACGCCTGATTTACCCAACAACCAAGTGCTACTCAAGCTTGGCTCCAGAGAGGGTGGAATCAGCCATTTTTA
>JAQZBX010072189.1:0-15112 GCA_029593785.1 Cabassous unicinctus | reverse complement strand
CACCAAATAGAACTTCTGAAAATAAAAAATATGATAATCAAATTTTAGAATGCAACAGAAAGGCTAAATAGCAGATTAGACTCAGTTGTAAAAAGAATTGGCAAAAATCTGAAGAAAGTGCAACCAAAGTGCAGCACAGAGTTATAAGGACGAAAAACATGAAAATATGAAAGATGAGTATGTTAGCAAGAGAAGGACTAACATATATCAAATTGGCATTCCAGAAGGTGAAAAGAGAATGTGGGGAAATGGGCAATGTTTGAAGAGGTAATAGGTGAGAACTATCCAGAATAGATAAAAGAAACAAATTCTCAGATACAGAAAACACAAGCTTCCACAGATAAATGAAAAAAAATCCAATTTATGTTTTTATCAACATGTGTGAGAGCCTCTTTCCCATTCTCTCCTCAATAATGTATTATACAACTTTTTAATATTTGCTAATATAAGTGAAAAAAGTTTCTCATTGTTTTTTTAAATTTTTTAAAATTTCTCATTGTTTTAATGGTCTTTAATTATATGATTGACATAGAAATATTTTCTGTATTGGCTAGTGATTCTTCTTGTGCTGTGAGCTCTAGTTGATACCTTTTGCTTATTTTTTTTTCCATTGAGTTATTTGTCTTTGCTTGTAAGATTACTTTATATATTAACAAAATTAGGTCTTTGTTATATGTGTTGCAAATATATTTTTTCCAGTTTGTCATTTATTTTTGTTTATGTATAAATTTTTAAATGTAGTTAAATTTATTATTTTTTCCTTTATATAGTCTTAACTATATGATGCCAAGTACTGTGCTAATCATTTTACACAGACCATTTCTTTTAATTCTCACAATATCCCTTTGATCTAGACATTATTATTATTGCCATTTCTTACAGATATAGAAACTTAGTTGTAGCAAAATTAAGAAAATAGTCCGAAGTCAAATATCCCCACAAATCAACCAAATAAAAAATAGGAGTTAACAAAATATTTTCTGATAGAAAATATTAAAAAAAACATTTGGTGGTAATTTGCTTATATTAGAAACTTTCCAATATGTAGGGGGCAATATGTCATACTCGGGAATAGACAGACAGCATACTTGGCATGCTTTTTTTTTGAGTTTACTGAATGCCTTCTACATTGTTATGGTAAACTAGAAAATACTGCTTCTGGCCAAAGAGCTCACTTTTCAGTAAAGAAGTAAGACAGTGGGGGCAGATACCCTTGGGATTAACTATTTTGCTTTGTTTTGTTTTCATGTAATCCATCACCTGGAAGCAACTGGCTTTGCAGAATAATGGAAGGTCCCGCTGAAAGTTTAGTAATAATCCATGCCATGGAATGGAATGACCCCACCTTCTGAGGCTGAGGTGCTGTTCTGCAGGATGTACAATACACGGTGAAACATAGACTGTGCTTCCCCTATGGTCAGGATATGAAAGCCTGAAAATTCATGGGCATGAAAATGAGGATGGTAATCTCATGATTACACCTGATAATCCAGTCTCAAAATTTTGGTTCCCGTCCCATGAGTTGGCAAATGACCCTAGAGATTTTAGTCTTCCAGGGACGCAATGATGGTTCCATTGAATTGGAAGGTAATACTGATGTTTGTGTGCCCCTTAATCCACTCAGCGAGTAGGTAAAAGGGGAATTACCCTGTTGGTTTGGGGGTTTGATTTTGACTCACAAGTGGAAATTGGGTTGCTGCTACAAAATGGGGATGGAAGACAATTCACCCCCCAGGGAGCATTAGCACCTGCCATGCCTGGTGGTAAAGGCAATGGAATGCTGCTCCAACTCCAGTGAGGTGGCACCTCCAATGACCCAATCCACCAGGCATCACGGTGTAGTTCATTTTATTGGGTAAAAGCTCATTCCATCAAAGGAAACATGGAATGGAGAAATAATAAACACCAATTATGAAATTCTTCTCTGTTAAAGACTTTCTCTACTTTTTTCCCTGGGTCAGATATAACTTTTATTTATATGTTTTAACAATTTTATTTTTCTTTCTTCTTCCTCTGTCATTGTGTATGTGTGTTGATTGATTTTAAGTTCTTAGAACATTTAAAATTCTTTAATGGCTACCTGTATACCTTCAAACTATATACTTAATCTGCTGTTTCTTAGTTTATCAACTTCAGGACATTTCTCTTTACTCCCCTCAATGAATGATGAAGAAATGAGAACACTTACTCTTTTCCCTACCTCCCTTTATCCCCTCACTTTCTGATTTTGTGACATTGTCAAGGATTATACTCTTCATATTATACTGTTGCCATAATCCCCCAAATTGTTTAGTTTGGGTGCTTTGTTTATGTAGATTCAGCCACTCCATACCATGATTTCTCTACTCCTGAACTCTTTATTTTTATTTCTTTTTTGTTTCGTTGGATTTAGTCACCTCTGTGCCTTTTATATTCAAATGGAAACTTGGATGGTTTTAAGATTCTTGGGTCACACTTGAATTCTATCAAAACTGTTCAGTATTTCTCCATTGTTTCCGGCTTTGTAATTGCTGAGAAGTTTGAGGCCAGACTGATTCATTTTTTTTTTTTCCTCTTTGAAAGTGATCTGCCTTTTTTCATAGATCCCCATGCGAGTCTTTTTTATCTGTGAAATTCAAACCCAGGACATATGTCTCACTTTTGATTTTCTATATGGATTTTCCCTGAGACATAATATATATCCACATCTTTATTTCAGGCATACTTTCTTCTGTTACATTTTTAGATGGTTTTATGTTCCATTAGTTCTTTTCTCTTCTTCAGAAACACCAAATTCTATGACTATCGGTCTTCCATATCTATTGCCTTCTGCCCATTCACTTTTGTCTTTTTTCCACTTTAGTTTATTTTGTGTAAGTTTTTAAGCATATTCTTGACTGTGTTTTCAGCAGTATCTATTTTGCTTCTTTCTAATTATGTAGGTGCTTTTATTTTAATATACTATTTCTTTCCTTGTCTCTACTATTTTAGTTTTTATTTCCTCTTGCTGATTTACTATCTCTTCTTTGATCTGTTGTCCTTCTCCTTTTAGCTTTTAAAAATAATTCACATAGGACACACATTCCCATCATAATATGAAGCATTTTTATTAAAAATTCTTCTGTTTTCTGGAATAATTCTTTCAACCAATAGATTCTTTTTCTACTCTTAGCTTTTTTAAAAAACAAAACATATTAAAATAAAATAATAAATAAAACATATTTAGAGTCTAATGAATCAACCCAGATTAAGCAATAAAACATTTTCAGAACCTCATGTGCCCCTCCCTCTCCCTTAGAGGAAACCATAACGTTTGGCTAGGCTCTCTTTTTAGTTTTACAGTTATATATGCACTCCTAGGCAATACATTTTAGTTTTGCCTAGTTAAAATAATACAGTATGTTTTCTTTGTGTCTTGCTTCCAGATTCATTCAGTCAAGCAGCATCTGTTCATTTTCATTGACTGTATGAGTATACTGCACTTTATTTATCCATTCTACTGTTGGTGGACATTCCGGTTGCTTTCAGTTCTTGTTATAATAAAAATGCTGCTGTGAGCATTCTTATATCTGTAAATTGGTGTCACATGTGCATGAGTTTCTCAAGGATGTATATATAAATTGAGAGTAGAATTGCTGGGACCTATGGTAGGCACACAACCAACCCTTCTAAGTAATGCCAGTTGATCTTCAAGGTGGTTTAATCAATTTACACTCCTACCAGGAGGTAGGAGTGCTCCTATTACTCTACAGCTTTCACAACCCTTGTGTCTTTTGATTTTTATATTCCTTTTCTTTCTTTATTTTCCTTTACATTTTGGCACCACATCTACCCAAGTAACATGCTGATTTCCTCATGTAACTTGTTTTTAGTTGGGAGCAGTTCTTGAGGTCACAGCTATTATTTCCAGAAAAGCAACAGGAGGAATAGGGAATATGCTCTGTCAGTTGGAAGTTTCAATTTGGGCACATTGCCTTGTAATCCCTTCTCGTAAAATCTGTTCTGCTTTGTCCACCGCCCTGGGGACACCTTTCACTTACAATTTTGGCATTCAGAGTAAACAGGAGGTCAGCACGGTTGGTTATGAAATTTTATCTTTGTTTGTGATTTAGTGTTTGTTTATTTTTACTTGACTGTTTTTGGCCAATAGTTGCAAAGGTGATTCTCAGTTCTCCTCTATTTATTTTTTATTTTTTTCTAGGTACTGGGGCCAGGGATTGAACCTGGGATCTTGTATGTGGGAAGCTGGTGCTCAACCACTGAGCCACATCTGCTCCCCTGAGTTGATTTTTCCTTTTGTTTGCTTGTAGTTTTTTTTTGTTTTTTTTTTGTTGTTGTTGTTTTTAGGAAGCACCAGGAACTGAACCCAAGACCTCTCATGTGGGAAGCAGGTGCTCTACTGCTTGAGCCACATCCGCTCCCCATCTCCTCTATCTTTTGTCCATATCATCTGTAGGCTTTTTCTCCAGGTTAGGAGGCACATGCATATGATTCCTCTTGCTGTCTTACCACCATGCCTTTTTGCCTGATAGGACTGGATTCTCCCGTGGTCCATCAATTGCCATAGAACTTTTCAAGCACTGTGCCACTTACCAGACATGTTCAAGTGTGTGCTTTGTGTTCAAAACACAGAAGAGATTTATGTTGGTTCAATTTGGTCCAGATTTCACTATATTTGGCAGAAATGATTCATGTCATGCATGGCCCCTGGTATAGGGTTACGGTTAAATTTTCTACTTTGATTAAAGATGCCATTTATTCCTCTTTCCCTTCCCCATCCTCTTCTTCTATTGAATTTAACATAAATAACATACTTTTGTGAAATGTAACTTTATTTTCCAAATTAAAAAAAAATCAGTGTGAAGAGTAGCATTGCTTTACATTTTTGCAAGTCTTTTTAATGTCTGGCCTAATAGAAGACTCCTTGATTCTCATATCTGCATCTACATTCAATCTGTTCCAATATTACATGTCATGTAGCCTCTGGAAAACTACAACTTGTGAGGGAATATTATTGAAAAGGGAATATAAATGTCTTAGTATTATTAAAAATGTAGATTTGACCTTGTGGAACCACTGAAAATGAGCTGGTGGAAAGCTTGGTTTTCTCTAGGTTCTCTGAATGGAACTTTGAAAACTGTTGATTTAGAGTAAGGCTCCTATTATGAGTCATGGTTGGTGAACTGGGTGTTTCAAACAAATATTGTACACACAATAAATGCTATGTATGCTCTATATAAATCATGATTTTTTCAGGGAATTAGAATACAATAAAGAACACTTGGATTTGAAATAAGACTCAAGGAATTATTTCACCTCTCTTCCATGATTCAGAAGGTACTTCTTTCACCCATAGTGGCATCTTTGTGAACATCAAATACTTTATGTTGGTATGTGCAGAAGTCTTGAGTTACACCAGATATTTTTGTTTGATTAGATGGAAGGTAAACTACTTGTTACTATAGCATAATTTAGTGACATATGTCAAAGGTGAATATGATTCTCTATCACATAATTGCAAAACTATCCCAGAAGTGAAAGACAAAATCATTTACCAAGGGCCAACATTTTGGATTTAATTTTCTGGTTTGTATTAAAACCACCAAGTTTTAGAATCATAAGGAAACTGATTCAACAATTTATGTAGAAACCCTGACTCTGGAGGCACTAAGGAGAAAAATTAGAGAATATTTTTAAATTGCTTGGAAGAAGTCTCATTTACATAGCTTGAGTTAAGTTTTGCCATCACATTCTCTTTAACTGATATGCACCTGATGTTTCTCAGTTCTGATTTTATATCATTAAAGAGATGGGCTCTTTTAGAATATGTTAAGGGATCAGATTCTTGTGCTCTACACATTGAATAAATATATTCCAATATTCTTTCTATCTTATTTATCTCATTGTATAAAATCTAAGATCCAAACTTTTAATTCAATAGAGAAGGACAGTCATAATAGCTCACTAGAGATCAGACATCTCAATTTCATCTAAAATGACTAACAGTCTCTTTAAATATTTAGGTGTGATCACAAGTCTTAATCCCAATTCATTTCTGCTGAAACATGGATAGTAGATTAGTTGGCCCGTTTTTAACATGGGGCACACTATGACATGCAAAATGATAGAAAGGATTAAAATAGTTTATTCTCCATCTCATTACAAAAAGGATATGAAGTAAAAGAATGATTTGTTTCAGTAGAATTTCAATGATTATGCAAACTTACATTGAGCATCTCTAGGGTACTAGTTACTTTGCTGGGTCCTGAGTTACAAAGTTAAATTGTACAGAATCCTTGTGCTCAAAGTACAGTAGAGGTCATTTGTTAATAATATAACAACAAAAATAGACATAAAGTGTGATAAGGTTCAAAAGATATGTATGAGGTATATTTATGTCACAGAGGGAGTGATTAATTCTGCTTATGGAATCAGAAAAGCTGTCATCTTTAAGCTGGTCTTGAGGAATAAGTTGGAGTTTTCTAGGCTGCCAAGGAAGGGAAGGGTATACTAGGCAGGAGATATTATGTGTGCAAAGGCCAGGCTTGTCCAGGCATGGCAGTAATTCAGTATGGCAAGTCTGCAGTAAGGGTGAAGAAGGAGGGCAGTTGGAAATGATGTTGGAGAGTGGGTAGAATTCAGTTTGTCAAGAGTCTGTAGACCATGCTAGAAAGTTTGAACTTAATCACATAGATTTTCCACATATGCCCTAGAGCACCAGAGTTTCAAAGAGGTGTTTGGTGTCCGTGAAAGTGTGATCAGGGCAAATAGGTGCGGTGCTTGCTTCTCTCTCTGTTTCAGCAGGAACTGCTCAACTTTACAGGCATGTATGAGTTAAGTTGGACTTCCGTGTAAGATTTAATTTTACCCAACTATTGTCTACTGAGCTCTTACTAGGTACCAGGCGTATGTGGTTCACAGCTTATACGAAGATTACCACCTAGTATAGTCTCTGAAGCAAACTTCCTTTTAAATAAAAAGTTTGAAAAACTATACCTATAGGTGATGAGGAGACATTGTAGGGTGACAAGCAGGAAAGTGATATGATTGGATTTGTTTAGAAATTCAGTGGACACTAGATTAGAGAGGAGAAAGACTGGGCAAAAATGAAGTCATAAAATATATCAAATGTAAGCTATGGACCAGAGCTAGTAGTAATATTTTGATGATGTTCTTTCATAATCTGTAACAAATGTTCCACAACAATGCAAGGTGTTGGTGGAAGGGTGATGTATGGGAATTCTGTATATTATGCATGATTGTTTTGTTAAGTGCACAACTTCTCTAATAAAAAATATATTTTAAAAAATCAGTAGGACTTGTGGTGCATTGAATGTGATAAAGAAGGTGTTGTATTAGAATAAGTCCTAGGCCACTGGGTTAAAAGACTGGATCCTCCTTGAGGAATCTAGGAGGAAGAGAAGGGGACTGAGGAAAAACTTCTGGGGACTTCCAACATGTAGGGAGATGTTGGAAGAGGAAGAGCCAATGAGGGAGGCCGAGAAGAGGCAATTTGGAGAAAGAGAAGTGGAACCCGGAAAGAGCATTATCAGAGAAGCCTCAGGGCAGGGCTTCAAGAAGGGAGAGGTCAGTAGTATACAGTGATTCAGGGAGACTTCCTAATAAAAACCAAGAATCTTCACTTGGTGGTGACTTCAGCAGGATCAGTGTCAGTGGAAACCAGATTGCAGTGGGCTGAGAAGTGAGTAAATGGCAAGGAAGTGGTGAGAATAGACATCTGCAGGAGATTGGCTATGAAAGCAGAAGGGTAGGGAGCAGAATTGCTAAAGAAAATGCTGGGTTGGGTGGTATGAGCTTATCAATGTGCTCAGAAGAGGAATCTGGAACAGAGAATTGAAGATAATGGGGTGGGGGGTTTATTTGCTAAAGGAGGTCCCTGAAGAGGTGGGAGGGAACTAGTTTCTAGCACGGCTCTTTATTGAGAAGCTCTAGGCATACGAGAATTTAATAGGAATATATTAGGTGCATATGTGCACATGTATCCTCATGTACATATATTTGAGATATTTTGGGGGCCAAATTTCTTGAGAAAAGTTTGAAAATAAATTTCAGTTTTATCAGGGTATCAGAGCATTTCAGCGATCAAGGAGCTGTGGGATCTAGATCATGTCATTTTAATTATTAAATTTCTCCATTTGGGACACTCAAATTTCTGAACAATGAAGCTTCTTTTGATTAAGCCTGACTGATGCCTTAATAGCCTGTTCTTGAATGCTCAGAAAATTCACCCATTTCTATCATTGGAGTCTCCTTAGGAATCTCTTTCCTCCTTCACCTTTTTCATGCCATTATCCTTGTTGGCTCCAAGTTTTCCATGATGTCTCCCAAAGCTGTTTCTCTCTCTCTCTCTCTTTCAATGTTGAACCAGCATTCAACAGCGATTTTTCTTTTGCCACCCATGGATCATCCACTTCTTAGATGATATATTATTTTCTATTCAACAGCTGAATTCTATCAGTTATTCTGGTGACCCTGTGAGACAACCAGATATGTGAAGTTGTTAGCCTTCAGAACAACTTTAAAATGAGAGATGGTGTCGTAGTCTCCAGATAGAGCTGTTGTTCCTGTGTTTAAAAAGCATCACGGTTATACAATAACCAATTAAATGCGTTTTTTAAAAATTTCTGTATTTTTTTAAATTAGTTTACAGAAATATTAGCTGTCTCTTGATATCATCCTGCCTGTAGGGCTGGTGTTGAGGGGATGGGATGGTAGGATTTGGTTGACACAGTTCCGAAGAGGGGACTAAACCTGTATTTGTATCTGCTACTAGTTTTCAGTGTGGGTTGAGAGAAATATATTAAATTTCACTGTGCTTCAGGTTCTCACCCTGCCGAAAGGAGAGTAATACAGCAACCACAGGTGGTTCACAGGGGAATGCAACACCTATTTAGCAATTAAGAGGAAGTTCAACCTAATATCATAAATGTTCCTGACAGTTGGGCTTGTTAAAGTATGAAATGGTCCCTGGGGGGAGTTTCACTTGGCACAGTCTCCTTGGCCACAGTATTTATTAGTGATTATTAGAGTCAGGCCCGTTCTCCCTGACAGGGACAAGCCTTGTTCCTATGGTGTTTTATAGGTTTTGACATTGATTTTGGGCCAAAGACATCTCAATCTCTGACTGTTATCTTCTCCCCACCTTAATTTACCAAAAGAAATATGCTCCTGCTTTATTCAGTACTCCAACTCTCTCTACCCCTGGGAACTCCTCCTGAACATGTGCTATTACAATTTCCAGTCTGTACTCACTGATTTTCTGGTGCCAACAGTTGCTGACTTCTACTACTAGGCCACCTTTCTGTCACCTCTCCCAGTTTTTATATTTTCCCAAACATAAAGAATATATTTTCTCTAAACAGTACTGAAATGTTAGATTGTCAAAAGGAAGTTGACAAGAGTATGCTGTGTTACACACTGTGAAAGGAGCTAATCAAAGCAGCTTTTTAATTGCTATAGTAATGATTTAGATGTGCAAAAAATACTCAAGTTAAATTTGCATGACTAATTAATTAAGCAAAGCTCACAATTGACAAACATAATTAGCACATCCAAAATTGAAACCACATCCTGGTGCTCTTAATTTGGAGCCAAAAAGACAACACGAAGCATTCAAAACCCCCTTCTTTCCACTATCTTTTTGCCAATTCTAATATTTAGGTTTGTTAATACGTGGAGCATAGTTAATTGCAAAACAATTCTGAGGCTCTTTTTTTTGAACAGAGAATTCTTATGAGTTTTGGCATATTTGTTCAATTGTTTAGAAGCTAAATTTTATCTTGTAGAGTGGAAATTTCCTCAAACAGGGAAAAGGATTATCTATCTATCTATCATTTATCTATATCTGTCTTTTTTATTTATCTATGTATCCATCCATCCATCCATCCATCCACCCATCTATCATCAATATCATCTATCTTTTGTGGTATGTAAATATTTAAATGTGGGAAAGTGGTTTGATCTGGAGACACTGGAAACTATAAAATGGGAGATGAAGTTATCATGGAGTCCTACTCAGTAAAGATACAGCTTTTTATGGCAAATCCTGAGGTGCCAAAGTAATTCAGAGTCTCCAAGAGTACTTGCAGAGCCGGAGTCAGCTGGGTCTTGAGGAAATAGGAAATATCTCCTTCCTCCAACTCTCCCTTGCTCATCCATCCTGTGACACTCTTTGCCATTTGGCTACCAAAGTAGAATTGCTGTGTTCAGTGTAACATGGGGAAAAGTCACTTCCCCTGTAGCCTAAATGCCTTTTCTCTTATCTATAAAGCAAAGACCTCAGTTGGGACTAAAGACCAATATCTGGGTCAGGAACCATATTCTGCTCCCCATGGCCAGTTTCACCTCTCAAATGTACCCGGAAAATCAAGTCCCCATACTTAAGCAATCACAGTACAATAGTGGAAACCCTCCCTTCATGCAAATCGACTCTTGAAGTTTGCATCCACTACCGCAATTCGTGCATTTATTGAACCAGTACTGATTCAGTGTCTGCTATGTGGGCAACCCTGTTCTGGACACAGGCCATGATATGTCTGATACCAGACTGAATCTCTGCTACTTATATGTGTGCATCACATGTAGGTGTACACAGAGGTCATTCATATGTAGAGAGTTATTTCCTTTAAGTTTCTTTTCATGGTGGGTATTCTGATTCTATGTAGCTAGTAAGAATTGCATCCATGGTACACAGATGGCAAGAAGCATTATAATTAATTACACTTAAGAGAACTTGAAAAATACAGAAAAATTCAAGAGACAGAACTGTGTTACACTTATGTAGCCATTGAGGAGAATTGACAAAATGACCTTTGTTATATTTGCTTCAGCTTTTTTCTTAAATCAAAGAAATAATGCTTTGATCCCTTCCTTTCTCATTCTCATTTTCCTCCCTTTATTCTTTCCCAGCGGCAACTGCTATCATGATTCTGCTGTGTAACCATCCACTATCTTTTATACTTTTTGAGATATAAAGTATGCCTAAAATATATGTAGTGTTGTTTCATACATTTTGAAAATTTCACATAAATGGTATCATACTCTACATATTGTTCTGTTTTTTAGCTCGATCCATGCATATGTATCTAGCACATTTTCAATGCTGTATATTATTTCACTGTGTAAGTATATCTCAATTTGTCTCTCCTTCTCCTAGTTAAGGACACTTAGATTGTTTCCAATTTTTTTCCTGTTGCAAACAATGCCCAAGAGAACATTCTTGAAAAATATCTATTTACACACTGGTGGGAGAATTTTCCTAAAGTATATATCTAGGAGTGGAATTATCATGTTGAATATTATCTGTATTTTCAAATTTATTAGATGTTGATTTCTAAATTATATACCAGCAACGTATAAGAGTTCCCCATATCCTTGCTAATACCTGACGTTGTCAGACTTTAAAATTTTTGCCAATCTGATGAGTGAGATTCAGCATCTTTTCATATCTGGCTAGTCTGCATTGAGGTGTGCTATACATGTAAAATATGCCCTGGATTTCAAAGACTTCATAGGGAAAAAGAATGTAAAATGTATCATTAATAATTTTTGTATTGATTACTTGTTGAAATAATAATATTTGGATATATCAGGTTACATAAAGTATATTATTAAACTGAATTTCTCTCATTTCTTTTCCTTTTTTTTTACTAGAACAGTTGTAGGTTTATAGAAAAATCATGCAAAAAGTAGAGAGCTCTCATACACACCCTCTCATACAGTTTTCTTTATTATTAAGATTTTGCATTAGTGTGGTACGTTTGTTACTTATGAAACTATATTATTATAATTATGCTGTTAACTTTGAGCTTGCTGTTTACATTAGTCTTCACTCTTTGTGTTGGCAGTTCAATAGTTGTGCATGTGTGAGAGAGTGGTAACTAATATACAACCTAAAATTTCCCTTTTTATCTCTTTTCAAATATATAATTCAGTGGTGTTGGTTACACTTACAAAGCTGTGCCTCCATTACCAACATCTGTTGCCAAAACTTTTCTGTACCAGTTGAACATTAACTCCCCATTCTCGTCTCCCATCCAGCCCTTGGTAATTTGTATTCTAGTTTCTGACATTGTGAATTTTCTTATTCTAATAATTTCATGTAAGTGAGATCATAGAGTATTTGTCCTTTTGTGTCTAGCTTATTTCACTCAACGTGATGTCTTGAAGACTCATCCATGTTGTAGCATGCATGAGAACTTTGTTCCTTTTTATGGCAGAATAAGAGTCCATTATATGGATGTACCACAATTTGTTTATCCATTCATCTGTTGATGGACACTTGGGTTGTTTCCACCTTTTGACAATTGTGAATAACACCACTATGAACATCAGTGTACAAATATCTGTTTGAGTCCCTGCTTTCAGTTCTTTTGGGTATATCCCGAGAAGGGAGATTGCCAGGTCATGTGGTAATTCTATACTTAACTTTCTGAGGAATTGCCAAACTGTTTTCCACAGTGACTGTACCATTTTCTATTCCCAATAACAACGTACACAGGTTCCTGTTTCTCCACATCCTCTCCAACACTTATTTTCCATTTTTAAAATAGCTATTCTAGTGGATATGAGATGGTATCTCATGGTTTTTATTTGCACTTCCCTGATGACTAATGACATTGAGCTTCTTTTCATGAATTTATTGGCTATTTGTGTATATTCTTTGGGGAAATGTCTGTTCAAGTCTTTTTCCCATTTTAAAATTGGGTTGTTTGTCCTTTTGTTGTTGGATATTAAACCCTTATCAGATTTATGGTTCTCAAATATTTTCTCCCATTCTGTAGGTTATCTTTTTACTTTCTTGATAAAGTCCTTTGATGTACAAAAGTTTTAAATTTTTATTAAGTCCCGTTTATCTATTTTTTTCTTTTGTTGCTTGTGCTTTAGTATAAAGTCTAAGAAACCACTGACTAACATAAGGTCCTGAATACATTTTCTTTCTATCTTTTTTAAAATGTAACTATTAGAAGATTTAAAAATGTATACTTATCATGTAATACATTTCTCTTGGGACAGCACTGGTCTAGAAACTTCAGTATAATGTTGAATAATCATGGTGAAAACAGACTTCCTTGTTTCATTTGCAATTTCAGTGGCAATCCTTTAAAGATTCATCTTTTTTCCCCCTGATGTTTGTGCTTGCTGTTTTGTAGTTACTCTATCAGATTCTCTTCTCTTATAGAGATTCTCTTCTAGTTAGCTGAGAGTTATAAGGATTGAAAGTTAAAGTCTATTGTTTTGATTGCATGTATTAAGATGATTATGTATTTATCCTTCCTTTAATCTTTTCTTGTATTCAACTATAGTGGTTGATTAGTTTTTTAAAATGTGGAACCACCTTGGTATCCTGGGATAAGCCAACTTGGCCATTTTGTACTTTTTTATACATTGCTGGATTTCATTTGCTTAACTTTTTTTTTTGGGGGGGGGGAAGGGATTTTCCATAGATATCTATAGAGGAATTTGTTTTATAATATTAAATTTTTGTGCTCTTCTTATTGTGTTGGTATCAAGTTTACACTACAGCTGTTAAGTTAGCATTTATTGAGCGCTCACTACATGTTTTCCTGCAGTCCCCCATTGAATTCCCACAACAAGCTTTTAAGGTAGATGCTACCATTATCCTCATTGTGTAGAGGAGGACACTGAGAGGGTTAGATACCTTTCTTAATGGTAGAATTCCATTTTGGGTGAATGGTAGGCTAGATATCTCAAGAAATCCTCCCAACACAAAACATCTAAAATGCTGAATAAAAAATTAAAAAAAAATCTTAAAATGAATTGTGAACCTGGAAAATAAGTAAGGTAAACCCTCAGATTCCCTTGTTATTTTCAGTCTTTGAGCTTCAGTGTTAATGAACCCTTAAGGAGGATAGAAGATAAAGCTGAGGTCTCACGTAAGGTGGGAAGTTGGATCAGAGATTGCCAGCATAAATCCAGGAGCCTGATATCGACCCAGACAGCGTCAGTTAGGAAAAAATTCACACACACACCCCATTTCCAAGAACTGTCAGAAAGAAAGTTAGCCTGTTTCAGCCTTGGCTCTAGTTAGGTGAACTGGGAAAGAGGTAGGGGGACGATCTGGTGTTGGTATTGCTGCATCCCACAAGTTTGGAAAGAACACCTTCAGGGAAAGAATATTTTCACTGCCATTCAGTTCTAAACCTTTTATAATTTCCATTGTAATTTCCTCTTTAGACATTGATTACATAGCAGTTTTCATTTCCAAACATAGGAGTATTTTCCTTTTTACTCTCTTTTCTTGGTGGTTCTAAGGTCATTGCATTGTGGTCAGAGTATGCAAACTATATGCTATTGATTTTCTGAATTTTGTTGAGACTTCCTTTGTGACTTAATGATTAATTTTCGTAAATATGCCATATATACATGAAAAATGTATATTCTCTCTTTTGCTCTTTTTTATATACATTTTTAGATTTAATTCATAACAGCCTAGCAATTAAATGCTAGAAGCAAAAAGCAAAAACACAAAGCAGTGTGTTTAAAACACTGTCAATCATGTCCTTATTTGTAAAACAAGTTTTAGGACCTGAAAGTGTACAAAACATGAAGAGAGAAACACTCTGTCTTGTCTTTTGTTTCTTCTTGGATGTTTAAAATTGCAATACTAATGCATGCTTATTGTTTTAAGAAGATGCTACAATACAGAAGCAATTGGCATTAAAATGAATGTGCCCCCCTCACAGCTGCCTCTCCCACTCTAAGCAGAGCCACTGCAAAGGCGTGTGGCCTTCCAGACTTCCTTGATGTACTTATAATCTGCCCACGCCCATATTGACTTGTTTTTTATTTTCTAGAGACAGGATAATACTAAACATACAACTTGCTTTTTTCCCTGCTAAACACCATAGTGTGGACATTCTTTCTGTTACCATATGCAGAGCCACCTCATTTTTGTTTTTTTCACTTTTTTTCACTTTTTAAAATATCAATGTTACATGTTACTCAGTTAACACAAGACAACAACTACAATAACAATAAATCTGCTTTAGTCAGCAGCTCCACTCCCTCCTTATTTTTGTTTATTTCTCAATCTTGTGGGATTTGGGACCATGTCCACTCTGACTACTTCAGGCTGAGAAGGGAGGTAGAT
>JAQZBX010072188.1:0-15115 GCA_029593785.1 Cabassous unicinctus | reverse complement strand
CAGGATGAAAGGAAAAGGCAAGAAGGAAAGCCTTGGAAGAGAGGCTACAATGAGGGTGATTCACAAAACTAACTAAAAATGTAAGAAAAATTACATATTTATATATGTGTGTGTGTGTGTCATATAAAAGCCAAAGAGAAATATGAGTGAATTAATTACTGCTTTTACAGTAATAGCATTGAATTTTAATGGTATAAACTATCCAATCAAAAATTCAGTCAGGTAGAATGTATAAAATATATGAGCCATCTATATGCTGTCTATAAGAGACTCACTTTAGACCTAAGGACACAAATAGATTGAAAGTGAAAGAATGGAAAAATATATTCCATGCATGAAGTAACCAAAGAAAGAAAGCCAAAAGCCAGAGTAGCTCTACTTATATCAGAAAAAATAGACTTTATAAGCAAAGCTGTCATTAGCAACAAGGAGGGATATTATATATTAATAAAAGGGTTAATCCACCAGGAAGAAAAAAACAGACATAAATATTTATGCATCTAATTAGGGTGATCCAAAATACTTGAAGTGAACACTGACAAAATTGAAGGGAGAAATAGATGTTACTACAATAATCGTTGGAAGCTTAAACAAACCTCTCATCATTGGATAGAACATCTGAGCAGAGGACCAATACAGAAATGGAGAGCATGAATAATATGGTAAATGAACTAGACTGAAGAAACATATATATAACATTGTACCCCAAAACAGCAAGATATAAGATATACATTCTAATCAAGTATTCATGGATCTTTCTCCAGGATAGACTGCATGTTGGGTCACAAAACAGGGTTCAATAATTTTAAAAAATATTGAAATTATGCAAAGCACTTTCCCTCACCATAATGTAATGAAGCTGGAAATTAATAATGGGGAGGAAAACGGTAATTCAAAAGTCTATGGAGATTAAACAACACACTCTTAAATAATCACTGGGTTAAAGAGAAAATTGCAAGAGAAATCAGGAAATATCTCAAAATGAATGAAAACAAGAGCACAACACATTGAAACCTATGGAATTCAGCAAAGGCAGGGTTTAGAGGGAATTTTATAGACCTAAATGCTTGCATTAAAAAAGAATAGCTAAATCAAGACTAAATTCACACCTTGACTAACAATGAAAAGGACAGCAAATTAATCCCAAAGGAAGCAGAAGGTAAGAAATAATAAGGATTAGAACATAGATAAATGAAATTAAGAACAAAACAATAAAATCAACAAAACCTAATTTGGTTCTTTGAGAAGATCATCAAAATCAACAACCTCTTAGTTAGATTGACAAAAAAATACATAGAAAAGATACAGATGAATAAATTCAGAAATGAGAGAGGGGTCATTACTACTTACCCCACAGAAAGAAACAGGAACATAAGGGGTACTATGAAAAACTTTATGCCACCAAACTAAGGTGAAATTGAAAATTTTCTTTAACACATGAACAACCTACAGTGACCCTAGAAGAAATGGAAGACCCCAACAAACCAATCCCAAGGAGATTATCACAGTCATCTAAACCTCCCATAAAATAAAATGCCCAGTACCAGATAGTTTCAGTGGTGAGTTCTATCAATAATTCAAAAATGATCCCATGAAAATCTTGTTCAAATTATTCCAAAATTTTGAAGAAGAAGTGTGGCAGTTTGAGATTATTAATGAATTCCAAAACGAGAGATTATGTTTTTAAACTGGCCTGTTCCTCTGAGCGTGATCGCTTTTGATTGTATTAGATTCAGCAGAGAAGTTTTTTAATAAAATTATGTTAAGATTATGGCTTTGATTTGAGCATGTCAGTTGGGTGTAACTCAGTTTAAGTCCCTGCCCCCTTGGTGATCTATATAAATGAACACTCACTCAAGAAGATGCACAAAGGTGTAGTACAAAGTGTGACCCATGAGGAATTATGCTATACTCCAAAAGAACTGCATGAGTTTTCCAATTTGTATATATCTCAAGGGATTTTGTGTGATAATGGATATTAAGTGTGTGGGATAATGGTAGAAGGAACACAAAGTTGGAACCAGCTAAATATATTGATATGGGTCCACTAAGCAGAGAATATGGATATAATGTTATAGCTTAAGGGTTTAGAATGACCTCTAACAGTTTGTTTTGGTGACTGGCTGGAATATGTACCAAAAGACGGCCAACATTTCCTGAGGCCAAAATGTCAGAATTGCCTTGGTATAGTGTAGAAGAGGGGATCCAAAGGCTTGAAGAGATTGGGATGTTAGGATGGATTTATCATTTAAGAACCGCCCACCCACTCCAGGAGTGTCCAGAGGACACATGGTGCACCAGGACTGTGAGGAATAAAGTTGTGTGTCTCACTCCATGTTCCCTGTGGTTTCTGTTCTCTGTAGGTCAGATATTACCACAGGAACTGCTCTCACAGGACAAGAATTCTTAAACACTGTGAGGACAATCAGATTCTAGGCTAGCAGAAGCCAAGTGACAGCTCTTAATTGCCAAAGAAGGGTGGATTTGGCTACTGCAAAGAAAAGCAGAATCAAAAGCAGTAATCAAAATAGCCTGAGTTGCATAGTACTATTTAGTTGACTAATAGATCATCATGTACCTAGAAGTAAAATAGATGGACAGTTCATTCCTAATTGAGTTGCATACGGAGAAGTGTTTTAGGTCAAGAGAATAAAAGCCTAATTTGAATTAGGCTTGAGAGTTTACAGACCCAGAGCCTTTTGAATGAGAGGAAGGTCAATGTCCCCTTGGGGAAGTACCATGTAACACGGCCAAAAAATGTATAGTTAAAATTCCTCCCAACATTCACCAAGGAGACCTACAGCATTTTACCAGGGAAAGTGTACAGTGGGGAAAAGGAAATGATCAGGTAATTTAGAGGTTATTAGATTCTGGTTCAAAAGTGACATTAATTCCAGGAGACACAAAATGTCACTGTGGTTCATCAGTAAAATTAAGGGCATATGGAGGTCAGATGATTGATGGAATTTTAGCTTAAATCCATATCACAGTGGGTCCAGTGAGTTCCTGAACCCATTCTGTGGTTATTTCCCCAGTTCCAGAATGCATAATTCAAAAATGCATATTCAGCAACTGGCAGAATCCCCACATTGGTTCCAGGACATGTGGTATGAGACTATTATGGGAGTTAAGGAAAAATGGAAGGCACTAGAACTGCCCCTACCTAACAAAATAGTAAATCAAAAGTAATGCTCAATTCCTGGAGGGGTTGCACAAAACAGTGCCACCATCAAGGACTTGAAGGATGCAGGATTGGTGATATACACCACATCTTCATTCAACTCTCCTATTTGGTCTCTGCAGAAAAGATGGATCTTGGAGGATTATCATAAACTTAACCCAGTGGTGACTCCAATTTAAGCTGATGCTCAATATTTGTTATCATTAGTTGAGCAAATCAACATATTTCGTGGTACCTGGTATGCATCTATTGATCTGGCAAATGACTCTTCTCTATTGCCATTAATAAACACCACCAGAATGAGTTTGTTTCAGCTGGCAAGGCCGGCAATATACCTTCAGTGTCCTACCTCAAGGCTATATCAAATCTCCAGCCCTTTGTCATAACGCTGTCTGCAGGGAAGTTGATCATCTCTCCCTCCAACAAGACATCACACTGCTCCATCATATAGATGATATTATGTTGATTGGATTAGTGAGCAAGAAGTAGCAACTACTCCAGACTTATTGGTAAGCCATTTGCATGAGACAGGATATATGTCTGTCTGTCATTGTTTTTTATTTAGAGATTAATAATTGTATAAGGTGATATGTATGGCTGTCAAGTTGATGAGGCATGGATTGTGATGGTAAGACTAATGTGTTAACTTGTCCAGGTTATGGTATCCAGTTGTTTGGTCAAGCAACAAATGAACTAATTGTAATACCTTGGACTTTAATAATCAGTGAGCTGATTACATATATGGCTTATTATGTCTACAATCGACTGAGGAGATTTCAATCAGTAATAAGTGACATCTCATCTAATCATTTGAAGGCCTTAAAAGAAGAAATGATTTCAGCATTCAGGAAAAAAATTTGCATGTCACTTCAGAGAGCCAGCGTCTTCTGGGGAACTCATCAAAGATCTCCACTGGAATCCCTGGTTTGTACCCTGCCCTGCAGAATTTGGACTTTTGCATCCCCAATGTCATTTGAGACAATTTCACAAAATCTCATACTATTTACAGATATCTCTGTCTGTTATGTTTCCCTAGAGACACCTGACTAATACACTCAACAATTCCAAAAGCATTTTTAAAAATTATATAGCATGGGTAGTAGTAATATTTTGATGATGATCTTGCAGTTTCTAACAAGTGTATCACAACAATGTTGGTGGAGGGGTGATGTGTGAGACCCCTGTATGCTGTTATGAATGTTTATTTTGTAAGTAAACAACTTTACTATACATTTATTGTTTATGTATGTTCATGTGCAAATTATATAGTTCAATAGAAATATATAAAAAAATTATATAACATGATCAAGTTGGTTTTACCCTAGGTATGCAAAGGGGGTTTAACACAAGAAAATTAATTGGTGTAATACATCATATTAATAAATCAAAGAAGAAAAAGCACAGGATCACACCAATTTATGAAGAAAAGACATTTGACAAAACTGAGCATTTTTTCTTGATAAAAACACTTCAAAAGATAGGAATAGAGGAAACTTTCTCAAAATAAAGTGTATATATGAAAAAACCCACAGCTAACATTGTATTCAATGGTGAAAGACTGAAAGCTTTCCTGCTGAGATCAGGAGTAAGAAGGAATGTCCACTGTCACCACTGTTATTCAACATTGTGCTAGAAGTTCTAGCTAGATTATTTAGGCAAGTTAAAGAAATAAAAGGTACGCACATAGGAAAGAAAGAAGTAGAAGTTTTGCTATTCGCTGATGATATGAACCCAAATCTAGAAAATCCCAAAAATTCACAGCAAAACTACTACAGCTAATACAGGAGTTCATCAAAGTGGCAAGATACAAGATAAATATGCAAAACTCAGTAGCATTTCTATACACTATTAATGTACCATCTGAGGAAAAGTCAGGAAAGATATTCCATTTACAACAGTGTTTAATAGAATATAAAATTTAGGCATAAACTTACCAAGGATATAAAGGACCTGTATTCAGAAAACTGCATAACATTGCTAAAAGAAACCAAAGAAGAACAAAATACATTAAAGGATATTCTGAGTTGATGAATTGGAAGACTAAATATTCTTAAGATGTCAGTTCTACCCAAATTGATGTACAGATTCAATGTAATCCCAAGAAAACTTCAAATCAACTTTTTTGAAGAAATGAAAAGGCCAATTATCAAATTTGTTTGGAAAGTGAAGGGTTTTATATCGCTAAAATTATCTTAAAAATTAGCACAAATATGGAGGACACTCACTTCCTGACTTTAAAGCATATTAATTAGCCACAGTGTCATAAAGACAGATAGATTGGCCAATGGAATTGAATTGAGAGTTCAGAAATAGGCCCTCACATCTATGGTCAATTGATTTTTGAGAAGTCAAACCCACCATCTGGGTCAGAACAATCTATTAAACAAATTGTGCAAGGAGAATTGAATAACCATAGCCAAAACAAGGCAAGAGGATCCCTCTCTTACACTTATACAAGAAGTAATTCAAAATGGCTAAAAGACCTAAATATAAAAATTAGAACATAAAATTCCTAGAAGAAAATGTATTGGAGCATCTTTAAGATCGGTTGGTAAGTGTTTATGTCTTAAATATCACAACAAATTTATGTGCAACAAAAGTAAAAAATATATATAATTGAGCCCTCCTCAAATAAAAAGCTTTTGCCTTTCAGTTAACTTTGTCAATAACATGAAAATGCAGTCTACTGAATGGGAGAAAATATTTGCAAACCACATATCCGATAAGGGTTTGATTTCCATGTTATATAAACAGACCATAAAAATCAATGATAAATAGAAAAGCAACTCAATTTTAAAAATGTGCAAAGAACCAGAATAGACATATTTGTAATGAGGAAATAAAAATGGCCAAAGAAACACTTGAAAAGATCTTCACAATAACTTGCTATTACAGAAATGCAGATCAAATCTTCAATGAGAGGAGATTGGATGTAGCTCAGTGGTTAAACACCTGCTTTCCATGTGTGAGGGTTCTGGGTTCAATCCCCAGTACCTCCTAAAAAAAAAAAGAAAAGAAAAAAAACTTCAATGAGATATCATTTCACACCCTATAGAATGACTATTATTAAAAAAAAAAAAAAGAAAACAGAAAACTACATGTGCTGGACAGGATGTAGAGAAATAGAAGCACTCTTCCATTGTTGGCAGGAATGTAAAATAGTGCATCCTCTCTGGAGGACAGTTTGGCAGAGCCTGAGGAATCTAAATATAAAACTTCCGTATGATTAGGCAAACCAGCTACCTGGAATATATTTCAAAGAACTGAAAGTAGCAATGCAAACAGACATTTGCACACAGTTGTTCGTATTGGCATTATGCACAATTGCTAAAAAATGTGTTTCATTCAGTGGTTGAGCACCTGTTTCCCATGTACAAGTTCTGAGTTCAATCCCTGATACCCCCAAGGAAAAAAAATGTGTTTCTGACTTCTTCCCTAAACACACACAAATACATTATATTTATATATAATGATGAGTCAGAGAAGCCAGAAGCATAAATGAAATGTCCATTTCTTTGAAACTGTAGAACAGCCTGAACCTGTTGACAAAAAATATTCAGGCACAAGAATATGAAGGTCATGATGGTGGTTACAAAAGATTTAAAAATCAGTGTGAATTACATGAGTGCTTTTATTTCTTCAAACTGGTTAAAGGTTTGCTTCAGATCTGAAAATTTTTTGTGTGTTTAACTTATACCTCCATATTAAACAAATGTCAGCAATGAATGTTCACTATTTCTTGAGTACTTTTTAGTCCATTCTTTCAACACATTTATATTTTGATGTATAGTGTAGAAATATCTTATTAAGAATTGATAATTCACAGATAGTTACCAATACACAATTTGATTTGGTGATGACATCTCAGCAATTGAAAGAGAAGTATGGAAATGGACCCACATTTCAAAGTAAAATAGGAAAAAATATGTATATACACCTATAAATATGTACTTATATATGAAGACAATTTTAACTCCACCCATGAAAATCATGCACTGCAATTTTAAATAGTCTTTATGCTTGAAGTAAATCAAACTAATCTTAGTTATGATTTAAGATTACATAATGACTCTTTACACTTAGTCAAAGCTCCCTTCACATCACTGTTCCTCAGACTATAGATAAGGGGATTCAGTGCAGGTGTGAAAATAGTATAAAAAGTTGACACAATCTTGTCATGGTTAGCTGACTTGCAGGATTTAGGTCTCATATAAATAAACGTGGTAGCTCCATAAAGGAGTCCCACTACAGCCAAATGAGATGAGCAAGTAGTAAAAGCCTTCTTGTGGACTTCTGTGGATTGCATGTGGAGAAAAGCATGTAAGACAAGACTATAGGATGTCAGGATCAGGGAGTTTGGGATCAGGAGCATTAACACACAGCAGATATACATGGCATATTCAAAGACAGATTTATCAGCACAAGCCAAGCACAACAACGTAGGGATCTCACAGAAAAAATGATCAATTTCATGTGACTTGCAAAATGGGAAGCTTAAGGTAGAAACAGCCTGCATGATCCCATCAGCTGCTCCCAGAAACTAAGACCCAAATATCATTCTCAGGCATAATTGCCAGCTCATAAGGATGGGATATCGAAAAGGGTGACATACAGTCACATAGTGGTCATAGGATATGGCTGCAAGGAGGAAGCACTCTTTACCACTCAACATAAGGAAGAGGAAGATCTGTAATCCACAGCCAGCAGAGGAGATGACATTCTTGCTAGTCAAGTAGTCACCAGCCATTTTGGTCACTATGGTGAAAACCAGCATCATGTCCATACAGGAGAGTTGGCTCATTAGAAAGTACAAGGGCGTGTGAAGCCTGTGGTTCTGGTGAATCAGGAGGATCATGATGGCATTGACCAGCAAGAAGATGAAGACAATTGTCAACATCATCACAAAGAGGAAATAGTGTGTTCCTGTGTGGTTAGAGTCCAAGAAGAATGAAATCTGAGGTGCAGTTTTCATTTTCCATGATTTCAAGCAAGAGTGACAGTGTACATGGAAAAATAATTAAAAGAAGTTACCATAGATCTAAAGGAAAAAGGCTAAAGGAAAGTTGTGGTATAGATACATAATTTTATACATACATAATTTTGATTTTGGGTGATGAAATCCTCTTGATAGTAGATGGTGCTGTAGGGAATAGAACATAGTGAATGTAAAGTGCCTGATTTGTAAATATGAACATGGTTAAAATGGGGTATTTTCTATTGCATACATGATATCAAAGTAAAAATTAATAGAAAGAAAAGAGAATTTTTATACTTCAAAATGTTCCATTTGAATTACATATCTTATTAAAATTACTTGAGTGAATATGAAGATACCTATTTCAAATTCTTCAACTGTTAATATTTTTACTAGGACACAAAATTAACTTCAAGAAAGAGTGACAACATCAAGATGGCATTTTAAGATGTGCTTGACAAAGCTCCTACTTGGAAGCAAAAAAATATATGGCCAAAATCAATTTTCTCAAAACTCAAGAAGATAATCAGTAGTAAAAATCAACTAATGAAAGCTGATTCAGAAAAAAAGACATTTTAAAATGATAGCATAACAATGGGAGAAACTTTTAATTCACTGTTCAATTCTTTTTCCCCATGTTTGATCTTTGCAGCAGATTGAAAAACTTATGCTTGTGGCTCAGAGGCCAGTACTCATTCAATTGTTGGTCACTGAAAGCCCATCAATGGCAATTTTGAGTGTCAGTATGATGTTCTCATACTCAGTGCATAGTCTGATTCGAGATTGACCCATACCAATTGCTTGACTGGTCAGTGTACATTTCCTATGTTGGGCCTAATTATTGGTGTATAGCACCAAAATGAAAATACTGGGTACCTTTCTACTTTGATCCCCATTGGCTTTGGGGAATTCATATTCAGACCACAGCTCTTGGGTACCTAGTTCATAAGTTACTGGGGTCAATAAGGTAGTGAAGAAAAGTGTGCCTATCCATGTAACTACAGACAGGACCCAGGATTGAAAACAGGAGGAAAAGGCACAAGAAAGTATAGTAATGGAGAAGAACTGACCACTGATGCCAGGTCAAAAATAAAATAAAATAAAACCCAAAAAACTCCAGGTTTTCCAGAGGAGAAGCTAGGGAGAAGCTTTCTGAAGGGAAACAGTCACACACACAGGGGAATTCTTAAAGTGTATCACATATACTCAGAGAAAAGGTGATGAAAAAAATGAATTGTTGACCATAGTTTGTTCTATATGTCCAATATAAACTGAGTGGTGTATTAAAGATGAACGTCAACACCCAGCCAATTGACAATAGAACATTAAGTAAGGGGAAGTATTATATTTCCAGAGCTAGTACATCAAAATAATCAAATACCCAGACTTCAACAAAAGATCAGAAGACCTGAAAAGAAACAGGAAGTGTTTGTCAAATCAATGAAAAAATAAAATAAAGCAGAGAAAACAAAGGCATTGCTGTATCTATCTAAGATACTAAGCAAGAGCTCTTAGTAAATGCAAGCGGCCAATTGAAAGCATTGACATAAAACTAAAGGAGGCGAAGGGGTGTGGGGAGCTGGGCTAGATGGCTCCCGGGGAGTGATTCGCCCCAGATTCCTCCTGTGGCCCTTGAGACACTGGGGCGGGGGTTCCTGCCCCCCCCCGTACTGCCCTTCCTTTGCTCCCCTGTCCCAGGCCACCGCTCTTTTCTTCTTCCCTCCACATTGTCCAGGAGTGGGCGGGGTTTCCAGGACACCATGTCAGACACTTGAGGAAGAGAGTCAGGACCTGCAAAACTAAAAATCGCTGTGCTGGGGGACAGCACTTTCAGGAAGACATCCTTAGCTACGTGTTTTGCTCAATAAACTTTTGGGAAACAGTACAAATTATAGAACCTGATTTCTTTTCGAATTGGGTAACATTGTCAGGAAACTTGAATGTTTCTCTTCAAGTTTGGGATATAGGAGGGCATACAACAGGAGACAAGATGTTGGATAAAAATATCTATGAAGCACAGGGAATCCTCTTGGTATATGATATTACAGATTTTCAAAGCTTTGAGAATTTAGAAGATTGGTATACTGTGTTGAAGGAAGTAAGGGAGGAATCCAAAACTCAGCCACTGGTTGCCTTGGTAGGCAATAAAATTGATTTGGAGCATATGCAAAGAGTAAACCTGAAAAACACTTAAGGTTTTGCCAGGAAAATGGTTTTAGTAGCCACTTTGTCTCAGCCAAGAAAGGAGACTCCATTTTCCTGTATTTTCAGAAAGTTGCTGCTGAAATCCTTGGAATCAAATTAAAGAAACCAGAAATAAAATGGTTACAACATATTGTTATGGCAGAAAGAGTGAAGTACCCAGATGAAGTTTATCGGCATACCAGCCCTGCTCAGAGTCAAATCCTTTCAGTAATGGCTAATGTACCTAATGTTCAGTGGGTGGGGAAGGCAGATAATGTAAACTACAACCAGAAATCTCTGTCAAGAACCATTAACTCTTCTAGAAGCTCTATGTGTGCAGTTCAGTGAGTGCATTTTTTCCTTCGTGGTGATAGTTCTGCCCTTCACCTCTGTGTGAGCCAGAGGACCTGTAGGAAATTTACCAGTGACCATCTCTGAGTTCAGTTAGCATGTTCCTTCCAACTTGTTTCAATGTTAACTGTTACCTCACAGCCACAGGCGACTTCTTGGACAAAAAGAATTCAACTTCAGTACCACACACTTTGAAATCAAATGGAAAGCCCATTCTCTGGAATTAGACTGCTTCATTGAAAAAAATGATATTGGTTCTCTTTATGTCTTCACTTTTTTCCCTGATGTAAATTTTTCAGCCATTTATGAAGACTACTCAAGTCTCGTCATCATCAGGTATATTACCACAGCACAGTTTGATTTTCTTATCTGAACTCACATAGAGTATACTTCAGAGTACAAACATTTAAGCAAGTAATATATTTTTTTCTGCAGATACTTAAGAAGGCATTCTTCTGCAACTTATTGTGAGTGAAAATATATAAAGTTGTATCTAACTGAAAATGCTTGGAATAAAGCTGTAATATAAGTATTTATTCATTTTCTTTTTTAAAAGGCCCTAAATTGTTTATATTGTAGCTTGTGCTCATGAAGTAGTGAATATTTGATATTGTATTTTTATTATTGTATCATGGTCATTATGTATTGCATAATATTAAAGTTAGATAGCTTTTTGAATTTTGATAAATGTTCAGCTGATGCTCCACATGGAATTTTACCTGCAAACTGCATGAAAGTACTCCCAGAAGGAGTTATGACATATTGTTGGAACATTGTGGATCAGACTGTACCTAATGTTCAGATGTTTTTCTCACACAAATAAATTTATTTAATTAAAAAATTAAAGGAAATCAAGAAGATGTTGAATGATAAAATGAGGAATTAGAAATTTTTAAAGGAAGTAAACAATTTTGGGGATTAAAAACACAACAGTGACTAGAAATACACTGGAAGTGCTCAACAGCACATTTGAGCAGACAGAAGAAAAAAATCAGCCAACTAGAACACAGAAAAATTGAAATCCTTCAGTCTAAGAACAGATAGGAAAAGAATAAATAGTGATTAGAGTCTCAGGGATCTATCCAACAAAATCTAGTGTGCCAACCTACACATTATGAAAGTCCATGAAAAAAAAAGAGAAAAAGAGCAGAAAGAATGTTTAAAGAAATAATAGAGCCAAACTTCCTAAAATGACAAGACACATTAAAATACACATCCAAGAATCTCAATGAACTCTAAACAAGATAAACTGAAATAGATCTACTGCAAGAAATACCATAATCAATAGGTCAAATGCCAAATACAAAGAGGGAGTTCAGAAAAAAGCAAGGGAGAAGAACAACATATCCCCAAGAAGACTTAGTGCTGATTTCTCTTCAGAAAACTTGGAGATAAAAAGGCAAGGGTACAGCCTAGTTAAGTATTGAAAGAGAAAAATAGTCAGATGGGAATTCTTTATCCAGTAAAAGTATCCTTCAAAATTGAGTTTAAGATACTCCCAGATAAACATAACCTAAGGGAATTCATGAACATGGGAACTTCCCTGAAAAAAGTGCTAAAGGGAGTCCTTAAGTATGAAAAGAAAAGAGAATAGTAACTGGGAACCATATAAAGAAATAAATACCTCCAGGAAAGGTAACTGCATGGGTAAATACAAATGCCAGTACTGATGTATTCTTTTATTTATTTATTTATTTATTTGTTTGTTTATTTTACTGATGTATTCTTGGTATGCAACTCTACATTTTCATTTCTTATATGATTTAGAACTCAAATGAATATAAAATAATCTTATTTCTATATTATGGGTATGCAAATTAAAGAGATAACATTAGACAAAAACAACAAAAAGAAGGGTAAAGGATAGGTATAGGAGCAGAGAAAGGCTATGCACTTGAATTTAAGTTGGTATCATTTCAATGAACTTTGTGGTAGACTTAGGATGTTAAATGCAAACTACATTGTAATCATAAAGATAATATTTAATATATAATATATTGTTATATATAGATATATATTTAATATATATTTTCTCTATATAGTATTAAATATATAAATATAACAAATGAAAGGAGATTGATTCATCTCATTACAAGAAATCAACTAAATACCAAATAGCTTGCAGAGGAGGAAATAACTGACCATAAGAGTACAAGAAGTCCAAGATTCAAAGGAAAGAAATAATGGAAGCAAATGCTGCCTTACAAATAATTGCTCTGAATGTAAATGGATGAAACTCTCCCATGAAAATCACAGATTGGTGGGATGGATAAAAGCTTGATCCAATGATGTATTTTCACAAAAGTCTCACTCTTACTCTAGACTCAATTGTACATGTAAGTTGTAATGTGAAAGCATGGGAAAAACAATTCCATGCAGCTCCTAATCAAAAGAGGTCTGACATGGCCATAATATTATCAGAGAAAAGATATTGTCAAAAG
This sequence comes from Cabassous unicinctus, assembly GCA_029593785.1. Lineage (NCBI taxonomy): Eukaryota > Metazoa > Chordata > Mammalia > Cingulata > Chlamyphoridae > Cabassous > Cabassous unicinctus. The sequence goes on along the minus strand of JAQZBX010072188.1, from coordinate 1,983 downwards.
CTGCTATAAGAGAGAAAGAAGTACACTGTATATTAACAAAAGGAGCAAACCACCATGAGGGTATATCAATTATTAACATGTATGCATGTTATCCCAGAGCCCCAAGTAAATGAAGCAGTCATTGAATGAACTAAAGTGAAACATAGTGGATGTTTTTTTTACTAGTATGGTAATACTAGTTGGAGATTTCAATTCCAACATTTTCAGTAATGGATAAAACATCTACTCACAAGATCAATATGGAAACAGAGGGCTTAAATGAACTAGGCCTCAGAGACATTAATTCAGAACATTACAAAAGAAAAATAAATATTCTTCTGAAATGAAAACAAGCACACAAAATATTTCATTCCCAATTACTCCTAAAAAGAATAAATCTAAACAGAAATTGTAGCAGTTTGATATTATTGATGAATTCCAAAAAGAAATATTGGATTATGTTTGTAAACTGGTATTTTCCTCTGGATATATTAGAGTATATTGGATTCAGAGGTTTTACTTTTATTTGATTAAATAATGATTAAAGTTTTGTTTGGGCCACATCAGTAGGACAATGCATACCCACCCCATTGATGGGTGAGAACTCACAGAGAAACTGCTGTTGGAGTTTTAATGCTGGAGCCCAGGAAAATAAGCACGCAGAGGAGTGTGGTCATGAGGAAGGAGTGAAGGCCCCAGAAAAAAGAGATGAACCATTTACTTGATAGTCTACCACTGGCCTTGTGAAAAGAAGCAAGCCTGAGTCCGGACAGAGGCAAGTCCCAGGGAGAGAGGAACTCAGGAAGCATGAATCCTCACAGACATCGGCAGCTGTCTTGCTCCAACATGAGGACATAGACTTTGGTGAGGGAAGTAACTTACGCTTTATGGCCTGATAACTGTAAGCTTCCACCACAAGTATTTGCCCTTTATAAAAGCCAACAGATTTCTGGTATTTTGCATCAGTACCCCTTTGGCTGACTAATACAGAAATGAAGATTTCTGGAAATGTCACGCACTAATAAGTGCAGCCAGAGCATCACCAGGCAAAAGGGGGAATTTAAATAGTGTGGAATTGAGAGATCAAATATTGACAATGAGAGTAACTATAATTCAATATAGCCCATGATAGAATTTAGCTGTTTTCTCACTTTAAATTTGACAGAATCACAGCAACGTTATAAGTAAAAATTTGTTTATATCTGCATAACAGACATATATTTTATAAGTTTATTTGCACTGAAACAATAATAATGATAATCATAATAGCAACAACCATAACAGCATATTGTTTTCATTTTGCAAAAACACTTTGCTGTTTGACTCTATCTGGGGTTGTATTTAGTTATTTTATTATTGTTAATTTTTAGTATTTTTGTTTTGCAGACACCCTTGGATCTTTGTTCCATGATTGACCATTTCTCTAACCTTGTACTTGTCCTTTAGTATAAATAAATCTGCTTCTTCCATTGTAAAAGGGAAATTAAAAACAAACAAACAAACAAAAAAAACCTCCCTCATGTAATAATTGAAGTTCACAACTGCTAGAGGGAAACACAAAAATTAATGCAATTGCACAACCCAGGTGGGGTGTAATTTTGCCATTTAGTATGTTTAGGAGAGAGTACATTATCTAGATGGTAGTTATGCTTCTGACTTTGGATGTTAAATCTTGCCCAAGTGGACATTCCTACTCTGGTATAGGACATGCTTGCTAAAACATGTGCAGTCAATATTTAAAATCAATGTATCATATTACCTGCACCTAAAGCAAAGCTCCTAGGCAAGAACAAGTAGTACATAAGGTATAAGACATCATACAAAGTGGCTCTATAAAGAAGGCCCTCTAACAGATGCTGTGAGCCTGGCTAGAGTACAGGCTTAGGAAACAAACCAGCTGGTAGAAAGCAAGGAGAATAACTATCACTCTACTCTTACCCTTCCCGTGCTCAGGGTCACACTAGACATTCTTGGGAAATAAACTTTGAGGTAGAGATTGTCATA
>JAQZBX010072187.1:0-15112 GCA_029593785.1 Cabassous unicinctus | reverse complement strand
TGATAAGACAATATAGTGTGGCTTTAACACTGTCAACATTAAGGAGCATGAAGTTATGTGAGATCATGCAGAGACACAAGGGCAGTATGAGTGGTTTAGTTTACATTCTTAAAGCAATGCAAAAGGTGTTGGTCCTGTTGTAATAAGAAAGGAGACATGGTCTAATTAATATAATAACAGGTTCCCTTTGGTTGGGACATGGAATATAGTTTGGAAGTGTCTTACTCTTTCTGTGGTGAGTTGATAACTAAACAGTTTGCTCAGGCTCTAGAGAAAGGAGACCTCTGGGGGAAATTTCCCAAGGGGTCTCTTGGGGGAAATTTCTCCAGCCCTGCAGGGAGGGATCATGGGCTTGACTTCAATGAAGCAGTCACAATAAGAATGTTTAAGGTTTATCATTTACAGGTCCTGAAGCCAAGCAGGTCAACCAGAGAGGTTCAGGCAGAAGTCCTCTCCACCCCAGAGCTTAGCAGAAGGTTAACCTGCATGTGGGGAAGCAGTTTCTCTGTTTAAGGGGAGCTGAGAACGGGGTGCATTACTTCTGCATGTTTTTTTTTTCTTATTGCATCTTTCACAGGGCTTTACCAGTAGGGTCCTTGACCAGCAGGGCCATAGGTTAAGTTTACTGCCCAGCTTCCACGGAAGGGCTGCTTATCTGTCCTAACCAAGCCTTGGATGGACCTTGGAAGCAAATAACTGATGTTCTGAGTGCACCCAGAATAAATGACCCTGGGATGCCAAGGCATTGGCTGAGATTGGGCTACTTGAACAGAGGCAATATTAAATGCTACTGGGAAGGCTCAGCTTAGATATTTAAGTAAGCATTTGAGTAGGGTAGTGAGTAGGAAAATGCTAAAGAGAGCACAGAGAAGAAGCCCAGTCCTTAGCCAGCCACTCCAGGATGTAGGATCTATCCATGAGGACAGATTGAAACCATTTGTTAGTGTGGGAATGTTGGAGAAAACTTGGGTGAAATGTAGGTATTGTTTCTATTTGTGTGGTAAGGTGCATATGTCCTCCTGAACCCTCCCCAAATTATTAATGTAAATGCAGCAGGCAGTTCTCTGAAGGAAGCAGACCCCATGCTGCCTGGCTAGTATGCAGTCTAAAGGCAGACAGTGGTCTAGGGACATTTGGGCTGCAGACTTATGGGATTGCTGCATTAGGGCTAAAGTTTCTTGGAGGTTTTGCAAGGAGGTAGCTAGCATGGCAGGAAGATTGGTGTTAGCCTGTGTGGTTTGTTGCGTGCCCACTGTGAAAACATCTATCCATTTCCCAGTGAGGGATAGCAATAGGAATTAATAATATTACATCAGAAACATGAGGGTGTAATCTGGTATGGTCTTGCTGGTGTTATCTGGAGTGGGAGGTTCAGTGAGAGCAGGGTGCACTGGTTAAATCAAATGAGGCTCCCCAGGTACAGGCATGGGGGCATTGTGCTAGGGTTTGGGGAAAGGAGAAGGTATGTACTAGGAATCCAATCTGCAATGGACATCAAATATTTGATCAGGAAAGCAGAAATAAGTCAGTGTTTTCTCTGGGTGATCAGCTAATATATTGGGGTGATTGCCGATACAACTTGTTTCCTTTCATGTAAAACAGTTGTATTTCTCCATATGGAGGGGACACCAAGACAGATGTGGAAGACTTGTAAGAACCATTGGTGCCAGATTCAGGGTACTGTATTTTTAGGTGTCCTAATTGGGAACAGTTAAGCATTTTGAAGAGGGACTGCACATGAGTTATTGGGACACATTGAATACTGTCTGCATGGTTAGTAGGTTTAGTGTTAATAGGTAAGTCAGATAGACCACAACTCAGGAAATATCACATTCAGTTTGATAACAGGCCAAGCAATTGTAGCACCTAAGAAAATAGATGTCTGTTTCAGCACAGCATAGAAACTAATCTGACTTCTTTTCGGGATCTAGGACCACAGTGATGGTTTGAGGTGCCAGGGCTTGTGGGGCCGCCTGGGGTGGCCCCACTGGAAGACTGCATGACAAACAGCAGAATATGCATTGTTCTCAAGTGCTCATGTGATTTTTAAATCATGTAATTTTTGACAAGGCTGTTAAGCCCACACTGCTGGGCCAGAACAGTCTAGTCGACAAAAGGTGCTGGGAGAAATGGATAAACATCTAAAAGAAAGAAAGAAGACCTTATACACCTCACACAAAAATTTCTTATAAAGGAATTTTTATAATTTTTTTTATAAAAGAAAGAAAGAAGACTTCACACCTTATACAAAAATTAACTCAGAAGGGATCAAGGGCCTAAATATATAAACAACAACCAAAAAATTCCTAGAAGAAAACGTAGGAAAACATCTTTAAGATCTTGTGGTAGGTGGTAGTTTCTTAAACATTACACCCAAAGCACGAGCAACAAAAGAAAAAAGTAGATACATGGAACTTGCTCAAAATTTAACACTTTTGCACCTCAAAGGACTTTGTCAAAAGGCTGAAAAGGCAGCTGACTAAATGGGAGAAAATGTTTGGCAATCACATATCTGATAAGTGTTTAATATCCATGATATACAAGGAGTTCATACCATTCAACAATAAAAAAACAACTATTCAATTAAAGTATGGGCAAAAGAAATGAAAAGACAATTGTCCTAAGAAGAAATACAAATGTCAAAGAAACATATGAAAAAATGTTCAACATCACTAGCAATTAGGGAGTTGCAAATCAAAACTTTAATGAGATATCATTTCACACCTATCAGACTGGCACTACTAGAAAGTCAGAAAACTAATTGTTGGAGAGGCTATGGAGAGATAGGAATGTTTATTCACTATTGGTGGGAATGTAGAATGGTACAGACACTGTGGAGGACTGTTTGGCAGTTACTACAGAAGTTGAATATAGACATGCCATGGGACATAGCAATACCATTGTTAGGTATGTACCCAGAAGAACTGAGAGCAGTAACACGAATGGACATCTGCACACCGATGTTCATAGGGGTGTTATTCATGATTGCCAAAAGTTGGAAACAGCCAAAGTATCCATCAACTGATGAATGGATAAACAAAATGTTGTACATACAAACAGTGGAATATTACACAGAGGTAAGTAGGAATAAAGTACTAACACATGAGATAACATGGATGAATCTGAAGGATCTTATGGTTGAGTGAACCATGCCAGGCATTGAAGGATGAATATTACTTGACCTTACTGATATGAATTAAGCAATTTGAGCAGACTCAGTAAGCTATTGTCTGGAAGACAGGTTTACAAGAAATAGAAAAGGAGAAGAAGTTTGTGAGCCAAAACTCACATGGACATAATCTATGGTAAGGTGAAATTGTGTCATTGCATATTGAAGGTATATGACAGGAGGGTAGTGATATTATTGGGTTAGGTGGTGTAGGTTTGGCAGGTGGATAGATTGGGAAGAGTGAGTTGGAAGGTCCAGGGTACTGGGGGGAAGGTTTGGGAGAGGGATAAGGTGAACACTGGGGATTTGTGGGTATGTGGTTGAAAGTACAAAGTTGGGGATGCTTTTATGGCAATATAACAAGGAAGGGTTACTGGTTTGGGGTTTTGGATGGGGGGCATTTGGGAGAGGGCACACCTGGAGCAGGCTTCTAGGGAGTGTGTGAGTGATCATTCAGCCATAATATGTTGTATCAAGGGGTGGAGACCCACATAATGAGTGGGAAGGAGTTGGACTCCCATCCTTGGGAGGACTGCATGAGCAGTTCCTAATACGGGAGGACAAACCAGTGTGTCAAGACCTCAACCTTGTTGCATGTAACTATGAATCTTGTCATACAAGGAGTGAGGCCAGGGGGTTGTTGTGAGCCCCAAGGGGAGGGAGATGGAAGAATAGAATAGATTGAACAGAGGGTAATTAGTGGGCAGTAGAAGTGTTCTACATGATCTAACAACGATGGACACAGGACATGGTAAATATCATTAAAATTTATAAAAGTGTACAGTCTAAAATGTAAACCATAATGTAAACCATTGACCATGTTTAGTACCTATGCTTCACTATTTTTTTATCAGTCATAACAGTTACCATTCACATATAAAAAGATATTAATATGGAGAGGAGGAAAGGGGGAGAATGTTGGGTATGTGAGAGTCTCCTGTGTTCTGTGGGTGACTTTGCTGTGACCTAAAACTTTCTTTGAAAATAAAATTAAAAATAGTGAGACACTGAGGAATAAGTGGGGGATGGTGCCATGGTACAGACAGGACACCAGATATTGTGGTGATGAAAGACAAAATGTCAACAAAAATTTTTTAAAATATTTTTCATTTTTTTAATATTCCAATTTTTAAATTTAATTTTATTTTTTGTTTTTTTTTAATTTTTATGTATTTTATTTCTTATATTTAAACTTATCATTGTTATTTCATTTGCCTCTTAATTCTGCTTGGCTATAGTAATGGCTTCATTTTTGGAGAAGCTTTGGGTCACAGAAAGGTTACAACTGGTGTTGGGAAGGATCGTTGGTGGGGGTGTCAGTGATGGGGGATGCATCACTTGAGCATACATATAAGGTTTATAAAAATTTTCAAATATTCACAGGGCATTGTCACAGTGGGTGAAGACTCACACAATAACCTAGAGAATACTAAATACCATCCTGGAGAGCTCTGCCACATTCTCTAAAGGAGCAACAGCAGTTCCCCAAGTGTAGGGGCAGTGACTGGCAAAGGAGGATGATCCACTGATGGTCCCTTGATATTGGTGACTAGGCTTATGAGCCTTTGTTTTTAAAATTGAAACTTAGCCTATTGTATAAAGTACCTAAGGGTTGCCTCCTGAGAGCTCCTTGTTGCAAAAATGTGGCCTCTCTCTAAGCCAAACTCAGCATATGAATTCATTACCTTGCCCCTAGTGTGGGACATGACTCCCAGGGGTGAGCGTCCCTGGCACTGAGGGATTGCTACCAAGGAACAGATAGGAATACAACTGGAAAAAGACCTCAAATGAAAGGGGGAAAAGGTAAAGACAAATGAGTTGATATGGCTAAGAGTCTTTAAAGTGAGTTGAGAGTTCATCCCAGAGGTTATGCTTATGCACATCACAGCAGGATCTCATAGACTTCCAAAGTGGATAATATCCCAAATAGTGGGGCTCCTGAGGGCTCTTGAAATGCCCAGATCCTATGGTCAGTGTCGATAGCTCCAGAGTTTGCTGCCTTGCCAAACTACTTTGGACTTTGTGCTCCTGAGAGTGACAGAGTTGGATTCAATTATGTCTTCCCTACACATGGCTCATCTTTCCCTTCTATTCAAACCTATACTTGGTGCTGGAGTTTGTAGGTGTACATCCAGAGACTCAAGTCTTTGGGCTGTCCATGTGTCAGCTGGGCCCGGAAACTCAGCAGAGTTGGAACACCTAATCTAAAGCTCAATGGACTCACCCAGTACAACTGGCAGGGAGATGATGATGGACAACAGCCATCTCAGGGAATGGAGAGAGTCTACAGCTGCAGACAGGATAGTCCCATCCATCTTTCCCATGGGATATAAGCCCCTTCTCAATTGGAGATGGAGTGGATGTCACCACCCCAGAATCCTTGGGATTGGTGGAAGAGCTATGGACTACAGTGGACTTACTGGTATTCTACTATAGACATATAGTGATTATAGCAATCAAAGAAATTACAACATTCACGTGGAACCAGTGGCCACTGGAGGCTCTGGGGGCAAGGAGAGGGAAAAAACAGTGGTAATACAGGAGCTTTCTCGGGACTTGGGAATCATCCTGAGTAAAGTTGCAATGACAGATATAGGCCTTTTTATATCATCACATAACAAGCAGAACTGTGTGGGAGAGAGTGCAGACTACAATGTGAACTATGGTACATGCTTAATGGCAAAGTCCCAGGATGCGTTTATCAATTGCAATGAATGTGCCACACTAATGAAGGATGTTTATGTGGGAGGGTGTGGTAGGTGCGGATGTGGGGCATGTGGAAATCCCTATATTTTTGTGTAACATTTATATAAGTATCTTTTGGAAGTTAAAAAATGCTTTTTAAAAAGTTGGAAACAACCCATGTGTTCATCAACTAATGAATGGTTTAACAATTTGTCATGTATACACATGATGGAATATTGTGCAGTGGTAAGAATAAATGAAATGAAACATGACAACATTTATGAACCTGGAGGACATTATGTTACATGAAGCAAGCCAGACACAAAAGGACAAATACTGTATTGATTCTGCTGATATGAACTAAATACTTTATGTGAACTATAAATTTATTATGTGAAATATGAATATGCATAAAATTGCATATATAAGACCATTTTTCTTTGAAAGCTGAATAAATGTAGGTTAATACTACAAAATGGTAATATCAGACCAAAAGGAAACCTTGTACTTAGTGAAGGAGACCAGACACAGAGTACTGCATATTGTATGTTTCCATATGTGTAGAGTGTAATATAGATCAATTTATAGAGATAAAATTAAATAGGTGGTTGTATAGGCAAAGGAAGGAAGGCTAGGGGGTTGAAGTCTTTCTTTTTGAATAAAGAAATTGTTCTGGAATTTTTTAGATGAGTGTACAATATTGTGATTACACTAAAAATCAATGATTGTACACTTTATATAGAGCATATGGTATGTGAATATATCTTAATAAAACTGCTTAATAAACAAGTAAATAATTGTGCAAGAATAGCCAGAAAAAACAGCTATGTACAGCAGGGGAAATAGATTGAGAGGTGAAGAATGTTCTTTTTGTTTGTCTATTTTTTGTTTATTATTATTATTGAAATAATGAAAATGCTCTAATAATGATTGAATTGATGAACGCAGAACTATGAGATTACACCGAATATCACTGGTTGTACACTTTGGATGAATTGTATGCTTTATTAGTATGTATGTAAAATTGATTTGTTTAAAAAAATCAATGGCTCACAATATCAACATCCTGTAATAGAGACACAACTTTTGTGATATGGGGTGTTTCTTTTGGGGGGGAAAGGCCCCTAAAACATACTTCTAAGATACATGAATATGTTTTTGTTGTCATAGGAATGTTTTCTCAATAGATAGAGGCCCACACAATAGCTAACAAAATAATTAAAATTCTATTCTGGGGAAATCCTGCTACCTTCTAAATTAAATTGGCAAAAATCTCTAGAAATATATAAACTGTGCCAAATAAAAGAATACAGGAATATATGCCATAACCTCAGTCTTAATGCTTATGAACCTTCTTCCTCCAACATCAAAACTCCAACTCAAAAACTCCAACTCTGTCCTTTGCCTCATCTTTTATCTTTGAGACCTCACCAACCAAGGGGTGAGGCTCAATGCCCTACTGATATGGCCCAGTCAATGCCTTAATCATAACTTAATCATGTCCAGATGAACAGACCAGTTTACAAGCATAATCCAATACCTATTTGTGCAAATCATAACTATATCAAACTGTCAAACTGTTACAGGTACTGTGGAACATCGACTTACCCCATCATCCCCAGGATGCTGGCCTAACAGAACATCACAATGACCCTGTCAAATCCCTACTCTTAAACTTACAAAATGGGTCATGGACCCCATTGGTCCAAGCTTTTGCTTAAATCCCTGGTACTTCTTAAATCCTTACATATACTCATCACTCTGCCAACCACTAGTGGACTGAACCCAAAATAGTTCCTCCCATTTAATCACAGGGAAAACAGACCCTTCCTCCCTCAGAGGCAATATCATCTACTTTTTATCTCATAATTACACCTCCCCATATGATTATGCATTGAACTTATTCTGCATAGTGAATCTCTGGGCAGAACATAGTCACCCCCTGTCCCTTCTGCATTGCTGGCATAGGCTCCATCCATTTTTGTTATATGGTCACTCTTTGCATCCATGACAATTCTCCTAAAGTTTCTGGAATGAAGTATTTTAAGGCACTACTTTAAAAAGAAGATGTTGGTCTCATTATGTGAATACCTTCCCTAACTATATTTTCTATTCTAGTCCTATTAGTAATGCTTGTCAATAAATAAGTGAACAGTGCAGGAAAGAAGAGTGAGTGATTCATGGAATAAGGTAAAGAAGAAGGAAAAATAAAACAATTAAAACAAAATTTAAAAAATACTCACAATATAATATCACCCTCTTATGCCGGATATGGAAGGTAGGATTTCTGGAATGGGTCCAAATCTATTTCAGGCACAGGCAAGGACAAGTGGGCAGATTTACCTGAAATACTGATATCCTGAGAATAGTAATTCTGTTTTACAACAACTGCCTCTGTATTCAGTTCCGTATGGCATTAGGGAAATTCCATGGGAGCAGAGTCCTTGGCATCAGTATTGACATTGCTCAGAGGTAATTTGTGGATGATAATTGTCTCTAGATAATGAGAGAATAGGATTTAAATTAAATATGTGCATGAACCCAACTTTTGTATATCAAGAAATATTAGTCTATTTGAATCAATAAAGTGAATTGATGAATAATAATGAGGAAATAATTAAACAGAAATGAAACTGCAATTCTTCTTATATTAGGATGATTCCTATAGTGTTTTATATACCGACTGAAATGTATTTACAACTCCAACTATAATTTTGGATATTTAAAAAATTATCTTTTGCATTGTTGTTTTATTCAATATACTTTTACAAAATATTATTGGACACATACAAATTTGGAATTCTTAGGTGTTACTTTTGAAATGAACCATTTGTCATGATGCAAAATCACTCTTAACATTTTAGTGTACTTCTTGCCTTAAGGTCTACAGTTATTGAAAATGATATGCCCATTCAGCCATGTCAGATGTCTTTTGACTTGTGCTTTCATTATTTGTATTCTTCCATGTCTTTGCATTTTATTTCCATCATATATGCTCCTTTCATTTTAAATATAATTTCTTATCAACAATACAGGTTTAGATTGTGTATTTTTTAACCTCTCTGATGATCCTTGTCTTTAAGTTGAATTGTTTAGGTTATTCCTTTCAAATATAACTTCTGATTCATGCTGGGTTACTGTTTACTTTCATATTTTTTTTTTGGTTATGAGTGTTTATTTTAATTTTTTTTTTTAGTTTCCTAGCTGTTAAAACAAATATCATACAATTGGTTACCTCAACAACAGGAATTTATTAACTCATGGTTTCAGAGGCTAGAAGGCGTGCTTTCTCCCATTTTCAGTGTTTTCTGGCTAGCCAGCAATCTTTTGTGATTCCCATCACAGTGCAATACACATGGAAATGTTCTCACACTTCTCTTCCAGATAATGTTGACTTCCAGGTTCTCACTGGTCCCCATGGCTTTTCTTTATGTGGCTTTCTTTATATGATTTCCAGTAATATGATGAAGACCCATACTGATTCAATTGGGCACAATTTAACTGAAATAACCTAAAAAATATCCTTATTTACAATTGGGTCAAACACAAAGGAATAGATTAAGATTAAGAACATGAATTTCTGAAGCACATAATTCCATGTTACCTCAATGTTCTTTGTTTGTCATTTGCCCCATCTCCTTTTAACCCTAAGGGATTAATAAATCATATCTTACTTCATTATTTTTCTACTCTAAACATTTAGTCATAAACCATATATCTCATTTCAATTATTATTTAAAATTTCAATATTCATCTTCCAGCCACTTTTGTGTGCCTTAACTTAGTATTTTCACAATGTCCAGAATGACATATTCAACCTTCCTAGTGCATGTCATTCCTTGCTACATCCAGTGACTTCATCTGGTATGGTTTTCCTTTAACCTCCAGGACTTCTGTTAATATTTCTCATACCATAGGACTGATGGCATTGTATTTTTCTCTGATTTTGTTCATTTGAATATATAACTATTTGCTCATAAGTCTCAATGTCCTCATGAGGTACCCATTATTCTGACTTTTTTTCACAGATTTCTATGACTTTTTGAACATATTAAAAAAAATAATAAAGATTATGTTTTCTTTTGTATTTGTAGTGAGTATTTAACTGGTCTCTATATTTCTATCATATTATTCCATTTGCTGTATCACTGTTGTTATATATCATTACTGGGATTATTTACCTATATGATTATTTCACTTATTATTTAACCATTCTCCTAAAAATGGACATTTTGGCTGTCTCTATTAGAAAAACAAATCTACAAAAATGTTTGTACTTGTCTTTTTTGGTTGATATATATACACATTTCTCTTCTGTATATAGAAGCTAAATTTCAGGACCATAATTGAGATGTATGTTTTACCAGAGGAGAAACTAAAAAGTTGTTTCCAAAGTGGTGGCAACATAGGAAGTGGGTGTGGCTTAAGCGGTTCAAAGCCTGCTTCCCACAAGGGAGGTCTCCGGTTCGGTCTCCAGTGCCTTTTAAAAACAAAAATAAACAACAAACAAACAAATGAAAATGCCAACTCAGGGGAGCCGATGTGGCTCAGTGGTTAAGTGCTGGCTTCCCACAAAGTGGTGGCACTATTTCACACTACAACTCCATATATATAAGAATCCCACATCCTCCACATACATGTCAAAATATGTACCCAGATTCCTTAGAACTGTATCAAAATCCAGAAGGTGTGCAATGGTGTCATCCATGGGTTTTAATCTTCATGTCCATGGTCATTATTCATGTTGAGGACCTTTTCTTAAGCTTATCGGTCAATTAGGTGTTTTCTTTGTGAAATGCTTCTTCAATTCTTTTGTTCATTTTATTATCAGAGTTTGTCATAGGAGTTGATCATATACTAGATAAGATTCATTTATCAGATACATTATTTTTAATGGCTTCTAATCCAATCGATGGCATCATATTTGTCTCTATTAATAGGTATATGAAAATAAATCCACAATTTTAACTAAGTACAATTTCATTTGTTCTTATCATGAGTTTAGTGCCTTTATAATCATGATTCATAAATGCTTGCTTATTGCATGGTAGGAACACTCTCTCTTATATAGGATTTCTAGAAGCCTTAATTATTTCCTATTTATTTGATTATTTGTTATATTAACTTTATCAATAAGCAAAAATATTTTCCAATCTTCCACCTCATATTAATGCTTAAGAATTTAGGAAGTATGCAAATTGTTTTCAATATAGGTATCAATTTTATCCAGTAACTTTTATTGAAAGTGAGATTCTTTTGCACCTTAAATTGACTTGCCTTGCTATATGTAAGGGCAACAAATATATGTGGATCTATGTATGCATTCTCTATTCTCTCCCATTGGTCTATTTATTAAGTTTTCATCAATACTACATGGCTTAATGACTGTTGCTTTATATAAATTATGAAATCTGTCAATGTATAAATATTCAAATTTATTATTCTTCAAATTGTCTTAGATTTTTTTTTGATAATTGCTTTTCCTACATAAATTTTAGGAAGATCTGTTTTTTTAGAAATTATAAATACACAGAAAACTACTGACATTTTATTTCATATATCATTGGATTGAGTAGATGGTTTGGTAAGAATTAATATCTTAAAAATGCAGAATTTTCTTTATATGAATTAGATATATCTGTTCTTGTACTTGCTTAGGTTTTCTTTAATTTTTCACCATGATATATTCTAGGGCTCATGAATAAAATGTGTATAGTCATCATAAGATTACTTCTTACATATTTGATAGGTTATGATGCTACTTTTAGTAACATTTTCATTTTTACTAATTGTCAAAATTAGTATATAAAAAACACAATTAGTTTCATAGATTTACATCACTGAAACTAACAAATTTAAAGAACTCCAAGGGCCTTTCCTGGCCCAGAAAAATCAAGAAAAATTAAAAAAGAAATCTGTCAGAATCAACCTTGTCAGAACTCTGAAATACAGTCAATGGTTTTAAGCAATGAAACTAAGATTGACTAAAACAAAGCAATTTAAACTATGGCAGACGAACTTTTCTTATAATTTAGCTTAGATGACCACATCACCCTACCAAGAAAAACTTGGTCTTGAGGATGGCAGACCACATTCCTTGCAATTTTACCTGTTGTGGGAGGGAGAAGAGCAGACCTTGAATGAAAGGATTCATGGTAATCTGTGTTGGCCTGTCTGTATTGCTAAAGAATTGATGCAGAGTCATTGCTTTTGTGTCCCCTGAGATTTCTCTCAGTCCAAAAAGTAACTACGCATTTGACATTTCTTAAGATGATATGAAAGCAAATCAAGAAACTTTGGCAACCTGAGGGGAAAGATATAATTGTGGCAAATAATAATAGTCTTATTGAAATATATCTGGGAAGAAATCTGGGGAGATAGTTACTTTGGGGAATAAGGGCTTTGTAAAACATCAGATGCCTGACAGAGTATACAAAAAGACAGGCATATCCCAGGCAGGACACATGCTTAGAAAACACATGAGAATACCCTGTGCTTTCACTTCTGGCTAATGTATAGGTTCAAACTCACAAGAAGTGAAAACTAAGGCAGTGTTGTAAAGAAGTTGGCTAAGAATTACAGAACTGACCCAAACTAGAATTAATTTGAAAATATCAAGAGGGATTTCTCTTTCTGCTTCTTCTCTTTTCCCCTGGCTCCAGGTATTTAAAGAAATTTTGTCATGATAGTAGCTGGCCACAAACTAAAGAAGCAGAGATATCAAACTTCTCATCAAAAGAACAAACAAACAAAAAACATAGACTGTACAACAAAAATAGTGAATCCTAAAGTAAAATACGGACTGTAATTAATGGTATAACTTTAATAATATTGTTTCACCAGTTTTATCAAAGATACAATTCTAATGCAAAATGTTAATAATAGGGAAAACACTGTGCATGAAGATGATATAGGGGATCTCTGCATTGTCTGCATTATTTTTCTGTAAACCTTCAAGTTCTTTAAAAGAGAATTTAATGTGCAAATGATGTCACCAAGGTGTACTGTAAGATACTATGGAACATCTCACCTTAGAAATAGTGAAGAAAAGGAAGAATAATTTTTCTCAAAACAATGGGAGATAATCAAGCCTAGAGAACCATTCACAAGTCCTTATTTAGAAAAAAATATAAAATTCATTAGAGAACCTCAGGAAGCATTCATCCTTCTGTGTCTTCTACCAACCTCAAATCTGCATGGCAGTTTGTGTGATTCAAGGGAGTGGTTTGGTGGCACAAGTGCATTCAAATTCATGTCTTTGAGCCCTGATTACACCATGGTGTCAGCTTGGAAACCACATCCAATATGGGTCCCTGAAGCCAAATTGACTCATGTAGGGTAGCTGTGTTTTCTGCACACATTCCAGTTGTTTCTCAGGCCTAAATAGTGATTCACCTGTATGAAATATTGGGTGACTTTGTTAATCATCTTCAACTGGCTCCATGGGAGAATAACTCAGGCCATAGGTCTGTGTTCCTGTACTTGGAAGTTACAAGGGGACACAAAAGCAATGAGTTAAGGGGAACTGAGCCAATAAGTAGACATAGTGCTGAAAGCTGGAGTGAAAATACAATCTAGAGTGCAATGAGTAGATTCTGAGCTGACTGCAGCACACAGGGAGAAAAAAAGAACTGTAATTAAAACAAAAAAGGCAGCTTATAGATCACAGAAGAGAAGCTGGTGAGATGAAATTCTTTCCTGGATGGGAAACAGCCACAATTAGTGGGGAATTATTGAAGGCTACTAGCCCCTAGGAAAGCAGTACAAACTGGGATATGTTTTGAATAAGAACCTCAACACAGAATCTGCAATAAAACCTTAGGTAAGAGTGAATATCTGCAACTGTAACAAAAGTACCACACTAATGAAAGATGTTTTTAATGTGGGAAAGTGTGGGAGGGAGAGGGGATCAGACTTATGGGAATTCCCTATATTTTTATATAACATTTATATAACCTAAGTCTTCTATAAAATTACAAAATAAATAAAAAAGAGTAAATACCTGACATCCAGAATTAGCAAATCAAAAGAATCAAATAACTTCAAAAAAATTCACATGACATATAAATAAATAGGAAGAGATGGTCATTCAGATGAACAAGATAAAATGACAGAGGAAGTTTAGACTTGGAACAACAAATCAGTGATACTAAATCTTCTCTCCTATATAAGTTCAATGAACTCAAAGAATGGATAAAGAACTAAAGGAAATCTAGAAGCTGATTTTCAACAGAAAGAGGAATGATAGGAATTTTTAAAAGGAACCAAAATGAAGTTTACTGTATGAAAAACTCAATAACAGATAATAAAAATACACTAGCTTCAAAAGCAGGATTGAACAGACATCAGAAAGACTCAGTGAACAAGGAGAAGGATGACTGAAATCATTCGGTCTGTATAACAGAAGAATTTCAAAAGTGGACAGAACCAAAGGGGCCTGTGGAACAACATACAAAGTACCAATGTATGCATTATGGAAAACCCTGAAAGAGAAGAGTAAGATGAAGTGGACAAATGGATATCTGAAGAAATAATGGCTAAAAACTTCACAAATTGAACCAACAACATGAATATGCATATCCAAGAAGCTCAATGAACTCCAAACAAGAAAAATCCAAGTTGATCTACTCCAAGACATATCAAAATCAAAATTTTGAATGCCAGTAATAAAAGGAAAATTCTGAAAGCAATGACAAAGAAGTGACTCATCACAAAAAAAGGGTACCCAGTAAGGTTAAGTGCTGTTTTCTCATCACGAACACTGTAGGTAAGAAGGCGGTGGTATGATATATTTCATGTACTGATGGAGAAAAATTGCAGGCCAAGAAATCTATATCTGGTAAAGTTGTCTTTCAAAAGTGATGGAGACTTTAAGATGTTCAAAGTTAAAGTTGAGGAAGCTCATCACGAGTAGACTTTCCCTAAAGTAAACGATAAAGGGAATTCTATAGGATGAAAAGAAAGTATAGTAGATATAAGGTTTGAGCTGTATGAAGAAAGAAATATCTTCTTATTAGTACAATGATAAATGCAAATTACAGTATTAGTTTATTCATGGTATGTAATCCTACTTTTCACTACAAGATATACAATACAGTTACCTAAGAAATAAACATATGTCTATTGTAAAGCACATGCAAAATGTAAAGAGATAATGTATGACAAAAACAACCTAAAGAATGAGAACAGAGATATATAGAAACAACTTTTTTCATGTTACTGAAGGTAAGTTGATATCTTTTCAAATAGTTAATTATA
>JAQZBX010072186.1:0-15113 GCA_029593785.1 Cabassous unicinctus | reverse complement strand
GATCGGCAGCGGAGCCTGCACGGAGTCACGCCGACATTAGAGCAACAAATATATGTGATAGTTTGAATTCAGGGAAAAATTAACCTGAATGCCAAACTCTAACCTGATTTCTTATCAAAAGACAACTACATAAACATGACTTACATACATAAACTTTGAAACATCTTGAATCTCAAAATTGATCAGAGAGCTCTGCAATTGGGATGCAGTAATAGAGCAAATCTTCATATATGGAGAATAATGTGTAGATGAAACTAATGTGGGAAAGATTTATTTGGAGATAATGACTACAGGATTAGTCTAGAATTTACATGTAGGGAAATGAAAAATTTCATGTATATAAACAAATGTTTTACAGTCTCTTATCTAATTCCCCACAGCACAGGTCTCACACCCAAAAGAATTCCTTAAAACGTAATTATTTGCAAGAATATTCTATTTACAGATACACAATGATTCAATATGTTTTAACTGACATGACAAAGAAACCATATTTCAGCAAATCACTTGGAAAATCCTCAGTGACCAGTCATCTTTTGATCACCACAAGTAGAATCATACTAGAAGTAAATCAAATGAATGCCATAGAAGTGCTATAGCTTTTATTAAATTGTCTGTCCACAGACAATACAATGAAACTCATTTTGGAGAGAAACCATATAGATTATTTCTATGTGGGAAAGTTTTTATTAAAAATTTTCACCTTAGGCAATATGAGATAACTCCCAGAGGACAGAAGCCCTATGAATGTCATATATGTGGAGAAGCCTTCAGGCAATAATCTTTTCATGGACAACATGAAAGAACTCACCCTGGAGGGAAAGTCTATGAATGCCATCTAGGTGGGAAAACCTTCATTCATTGCACTGCCCTCAGTCAGCATGGAAAAACTTATACTGGAGAGAAAACCCATGCATGCCATCTATGTGGGACAGTCTTCATTCATTGCCCTTTGCTTAAAGAACTTGAGAAACTGCACATTGAGAGAAACCTTATAAATGTCATCTATGTGAGAAAGCTTTCACTCATGGTTCTGCCCTCAGGTAACATGAGAGAATTCACATTGGATAGAAACTATATCATCTAAATGGGAAAATCTCAAATTTTCTAACCTTAGACAACACAAGATTATTCAAACTGAAAAGAAACCCTATGAATGGCATCAACGTGGGAAAGCTTTTAGTCAATATTCTGAACTTACATGAAATGAAAGAACTCACACTATAAATGTTTTGAATATGAAAAACTTCAACCACAGGTTTAACCTTTAAACACACCAGAAAACTCACATACTGAAGAAATACTATGTTTGCTATCAATATGGAAGTGCCTTTAGTCATCAGTATTACTTAATATAATCTAAGGAAATTCATAAGGGAGAGAATCTATATGAATGTTCTCTATGTAGCAAAGCCCTTCAAAGATGGTCTGATGATATAGCATATGAGAGAACTCACTATATAAATCTAATGGAAATGGAGAGTTGGAGAAATTAAATGTGAGAAATTCTTTGTCTGTACTCAATATGAGAATGCCTTAATTTATAATTTAAATAAAATAAGTGAACCCTACAGAAGTGAAATACTAGGTCTGTAATCACTGAGCACTATCATTTAGACAAACACAAACCTTGATGTGCTAAAAACTCAGTTTAGGGATAGCTATGAAAACATGATGTAAGAGAGAAGTGTCTTTACTAGGAGGATGAAACTCCTTGGGGGAGTTCTAGAATTTCAGACTGGAGAATATTTTCAATGGGAATTCATTTATTCAGTGATTGGGGAGCTTGTAGGCATCAGTTATTTTGTCTTTGTGAGGGTTATTGTTTGAGGAGTTGGGGCAAATGATTGGGTATCTTAAGGCTGAGTTATGGAGGTCAGTGGTGTAATTATTGTAGGTTTGGGAATAGGAGAATATCTAAAATGTTTGATTTTGGAGTCTTCTAAGGTAAATGAATTTGGTTCTGCGGTTGCCTTTAATTGCTCAGTGATGTACATTTCTTTCAGTCAGTGATTAAGTATCTGAAGAATAGGAACAGATTAGGTTGCTTTGTTTATGGTCTTAAAGGAAATAATACTTCATTTCAGTGACTAGAGTCTTTATAAGTGGGTGAGAGAGTCCTGTGGATAGTAGATCACTGAGCAAAGCAGAGGTACAAATAGTTCACCTTGTCCCTTGCTAATCACCCAATAGGGAGTATCAGTCAGAAACCACTGCAAATTTGTCTTGCTCATAATAAAATAGGTAACAGATTCTAAAATCTACAAGACCCATAGGCAATGCCATTATGATGTTCCAAATGTGGAAATCTACTCCTTAATTTTGGAAAAGTTATAATCCAGAGTATCTATATGTAAAAACCTTTCAGCTAATTTCATACATAATTTAAAGGCTGCTGAGTGCTTTCCTACTAAAATTGGGACCACTAGAAGTATTTCTGTTCTCACCACTACACCTCATATTTTATTAAATGTTGAAAGATGGAAAGCTTTACCCTAAATAGAGACGAAAGAAAGAATGTCATCTCTTATCACTTCAGTTATAGATCCATATAATGATGGATTTAGTGTAATAAGAGAAAGGGTGGAAAGAAAAATCAGAAAACTTGGAAAAGAAAACTGTTTTTGATTGCAGATGATGTGATTGGGTATATAGAAACCAGTCTAAATTCACAAAAAATTTAGAGGTAATTAATAACTTTACTAAGGTCACAATGTCCAAAGTTAAAATAAACTTCAATGTCTATATACTCCAAATTTAATGAGAGAGGTACTCCATGTTCCTGGAACTATAATTTCATGATGTCTGAATATCCATGTCTAGTTCAGTGGTGGATCCACCCAGTAGCAGAAGTCATGGGAAATTCAGTTATTTCATGGATGTCACCAAGGATAAATTCATTGTTCTCATCATACCTGCAGGGATCATCCCTAGGTCTCCCCCACCAAGATCTCCAGTCTTATTGGATGTGAAAAGCATCTTGATGCCTCCTTCATTGTCTATGTCATTCCACAGATGTCTATCATGATAGAGCCCTTGCCCTGCACATCAAAATGAGTAATATAGATGGTGTCTTTCCACAATGCCAGTTATCCTCTTTCCACTCTTGGGAACTTTTGATTCTTGAATCATGTTCTGGTTATGTTCTTGACATTAAATTGTTTATGACTCCCACCATGAAGCAGTAAACAGGTACTTTGGGTTGCTTGAGTCCAAGAGTTCCAGGGTTAAGCTGATCACTCATTGTTCAGCCCATTGGGGACATTTTCTGTAGTGCCATAGGTGGTTTATTGTCTTTCTGAGGCTAGTTAAACAGCAGCTCATGTCCAATAAATGCCAAATGGCTTCACCTTGACTTATTCTTCAGTGAACCAGCACCTGGTTGTCTTGATTCACAGCCCTCTGGATTCCTATGCAGGGAGGGGAGGGCCTTCATCTCATATTGCAAAAGGATCATTGTTGAGGGTTGCT
Source organism: Cabassous unicinctus (assembly GCA_029593785.1). Lineage (NCBI taxonomy): Eukaryota > Metazoa > Chordata > Mammalia > Cingulata > Chlamyphoridae > Cabassous > Cabassous unicinctus. The sequence continues at coordinate 11,642 of JAQZBX010072186.1, read as the reverse complement.
TCTGCCACCACTTCATGCAAGCATGCCATTCTTTGGAGGCCCAAGCAAGCACAGTCTTTAATTTACTACTTCCACTTGATGATACTCTGTCATTGGACACAGCCTGGATAAGTGTTTTGATTACCCATGACCCAGGACATGGTGGGGATTTCTAGACTCAGGAGGATATGAGAGCTCTTGGTAATCATTATCTTTTCCATTTCCACCAAGGCCCAATAGCACACCAGAAGTTGCCTTTTGAAGGACTAGTTCTGGGCTGTGTCTGGGAAGTTTGTGGCCTAAAAGCATATAGCTCTGCTTTCTATATGACCCAATATAGAGGTGCAAAGAGGATACCAACATGTGGAATAATGCTAACACCAATCTGTAAATAGCCTAAAAAATCACTGGGCTTCCATTTTGAAGGTGGGTGACTTTAGGAACATTAATTTCTCCTGTACAGGCTTAGGGATCCAGTGCTGGCTTGAGCTGATATACTACAGAAGAAACTGACATTTCAGGCTGGGTCTTGCAACTTGTTAGAATTTATGGCCCAACTAAGTTGTTGAATCCCTGTTATCAATGCATGCATTCCCTGGGCAGTTTGTTCCTCACATTGGCCCACCAAAATGAAAGCCTCAATATAATGGAGCACTTGGAGTTCTTTGGGCAAGGGTAGCTTACTCAAATCCTGTCACAGACATTGGTGGGATATAGTGGGTGAGTTTAAATACTCATATGACAGTTCAGGTATAATGTAGGCCTTGGCATTGGTAAGAAAATTGATCCTAGTCCTACTCTCAGAGTGGGAAGACAAAAGAGGCATTCGCTAGATCAACAACTGCATATCAAACATCAGTAGAAGCCATGATGGTTTCCAAGAGAGTCACAATGCCTTGGATTGCAGGTGCCAAAGACAGAACTTCTGCATTCAAGCACCAAGTCTATAGATTAGTCACCATGCTCCACTTGTCTTTTCCACTGGCCACACCAGGCTGTTATAGTCAGAGATGTTGGAACAGAGGATAGTTGCAGAAAGGTCTTTTATGAGTTCCTTTTCTCCACCAGAAGGCAGTATTGCCACTGTTGGGCAATGCAATGAAGTGGGAGCACTGGGTGTTATCAGTCCATCTCTCCCCTAACCATGATAGCCAGAATTTGTTGGGGAGCTTATATTTGTAGTCACCATTGGGATGTGCAGTGGTGCAGCATATCAATTGCTACAATGTATTCCCTGGCATGAAGCATGACCATAGAGGTGGCCAAAGGTCAAATGAACCAACCCACATGGTAGCAGTAACCTCCCATCCTCATACCCTTGTGGAATGCACAAAATCTTGCAACACATCCCCTCTGCATCTAGTGTATGATAGTCACCTGGGTGCCTGTATCCAAAAGTGCAATAAAGCTTTGTCCAATGCCCCCAAGTTGGATATGCACTGGGGCATATGGTCTAAGGTCCTGGAGGATGGCTGGGGTACTTGGCCCCAATCCTCAGTTATTTTCAATTCAGGCATGTCTTGGTAAGGAGACCCCTCCCAGGGGCCAGATTCCTCAGTCAGAGTCATGGATGGAAGCAGAGATCTCCAAGTTCCTTTTCCTTTGCTGCTGCTGATATCTGGTGATTGAGGGGGTGGAATATGGAAGAGGAAGATTGTCCCTATGGAACCTGTGGCCTGTCTTCAAGTTTATATTTTTCCCAAAGTTCTCCATTGGAGATTTCATCTATGTTGTCTTTTGGGAACCCTTCCTCTAGTAACCACAAGAACACAGCTTGGCAAGAGGTGGCCCTGAGGAAGTGGTCACTGCTGAAGCATCCTTTGGATCTCAGGGCTTGCTGGGTTGATGGTCAAGCACCTACTGTCCACTCCTAGTTCTTTTGTCAATTACCTCAGTGGACACCCTTTTAGTGTGAAGCAGAGAAGGTATGATAAATCTGTTCAATAGCAACTCCCAGGGAAATCCCTAGGGTGAAGAGCAGAACAGCTTGTCACTCCACCCAGGAGTACACTGTCTAATGAAATTATCAATGTCATACCATAAACTTGGAACCTAGTAAGGGACTAAAATTTGGAGTGGAATATCAACACACAAAAACCCAGTAGTCTGAGCATAACCCCAGCTTCTTCATCACTATTTCAAGGCTTAGTTGCAATTCAGGGGAAGGTCACCAGAGTGGTGTATGTTCCTCTGAATCCCTGAAGGGATTGGGTAAGTAGAGGTTGCAGCTAGACCATCATCTTCATCCTCCCCATCCCCAATCTCCCTCCTTAACTCCAACACACTTAGAGTTTGTTGGACAACTGGCTTGGATGTGAGGTGGCCAAAACTCCTCCATTCAGTCTGGTTGTTTAGGATGGTAGTGGTATCCTCATTGTAAAGTCAGGACAACTATGAAGAAAGATTGTCTCTTGGCTTTTGTCTATACCTATTTTTAATATTCCATATCTCCTCCATAAAATCTCATAATTTCATTTTCTCCTCCAAGTCTCCATCTTTATTTCTAACAGGATGCTCAATAATGACCAGCCTCACACTAATCACAAGATTCATCTGTGTGGTCTAACTGAAGCTATGCCTGGTTCCAGAATGGAAACAGATATAAGAGTCCATGCACTCGAGGAGTGTATGCTGGGTAGTTGAAGCCCCAACTCATTGATCTCAGTGTGTAACCATCTAGCCAACACCCTGGAATTCATGAGAAGGTTCTCAAAGTCCCATTTATTGCCACTTTTTCTCCATAGAATGGAAACAGTATGCTCTAGGTACCCCACCTGTGGGCCATTATGTCTACCCAGCCTGGTAGGGCAGGAGTGAACCTTCAGTTTAGCCCACAAAGACATCAGTCTTGTTTTGTCCAAGATGCTCCTGTACAAAAGGAATGCAAGAGTGATGAAAAGAATGACCAAAAAAATCAACTCACTCCACTTTATACTTCCCCATGCACTCTGTTTGCAGGACCAAAATCTGTGGAGCAATTTGCTCTATGGTGCATCATGGGAACAGGCTCAAGCAAAACAAACCTTTTAGTAAATGAATACATTATTCCTTGCACAGAACAAAGTGTCCAAAACAGCAGAGAAAAAGATTCCATCACGGTCGGTCTCCCAGGGAGGCCAACTGCTCGGGCCAGTGTTGGAAGTTGGCAACTCCACACTCCCCACTTCTCATTGGAGAAGAGTCTTGCGCTCTTTGAGTGTTCAGGATTTATACATGACAACATGTGGGGATCTGCCAATGAGAGTTCTTGGCTTGATAATGAGCTGGGGCTACATGTATCCAGTTTCTGGTTTTAAGGGATAGTCAGGCTTTTCCATTAGACCTAACATATGCACCAGGCTGTGGAATGGAAACATACTGAGACATGTGCAAACAATACAAGTGGCAGTAGACAAGGGCTGGGAGATGGCCTCTAGGTGTGTCCCTGACTTCCCCAGCATATTAGATTCTCCAGTGTGCCCCCTGTAGGCACCAGTTATTGTATATTGGGCTACTTAGTCATTTCTTAAAATGGTGTTGTTGCCTATAGTAACATTAAATTCAGGTGGGCTCAAAAAACACAATCTTCAGAATCAAATCACACCATTTTGTTACAGTTGTCATTAGGAACTTCTCTCAGGATGGCCTGGTGACATTTAGGCTTTCAATACAAAGGAAGCATTTTTTCCCAAATGTTGGGACACTGTATAGGTAGACTTTAAGCTTCAAAAGAGGTCTCCTCTGGCCGGTAGACTCTATCCTTCTTGCCTATAGAGTGGTTTCTTTGAAACAAAAGGTAATATATCCAGTAGGCCAGTGTGGTCCACCATATTGACAGTTTGCCTGAAATGATGTGGAGTGATGGCTCAATGCTGATAGAGCTAACAGATTTGCTTAGGTTGGTGGCTCCAGCAAAAGCCTAATCATTGGGCCCATTGAATGAGGGGATTGTCCATCACTGTGAGATAGCCTGGGGAGAGAAATAGACAACATCATTTAACAGCTCTCCATTTACCTCATGGAGGTCAAACTGTTCTTGACCAATAATTTTTTTTTCTTTTATTTTTTGCCCAATAACTTGAGGCAAGTCTGTCAGAGCCTTGAAGCCATGATTTCTGTAGGGACACATTACCTCTTTTATTTAACCCAAGTTTGTTCAGGAAGTCATATTCTGAACAAATTTGTTAGAACCAATGATGTTGCCCACCTGTACTGATAGGTCAGCAGTTCCAGGTACAAGTGGATCCAAGTGCCATGGCATTTTGTTGCACCTACCCATGTCCCCATAGAGTCCCACAGGAGGGAGTCACTTGCATCAACTCCAGCTTGGAATTGTGGCATCCTTGTAGTAACAACACTGCAGCCCATATCTCAAATCACCCCTATGGGTTTTGTTCTCAGCTTGAGTACACTGAGATTTGGATTCCTTTCCAAAGACATAGCCTTATCATGTGACTGTCTGGACCTCCACTTCTCAGAACTCAGTATTTCCCAACATATGTTGTATTGTCATGTTTCTCTTCCACTGGAATGCAATGTTCAATGTGCCAATAGATTTAATTATACAAGGTTTCTGGCCAAATAAGGTTTTCTTCCTGATGTCCTTTGTGTAGTTGTTACTTGGGTCATCCATTCCAATATTCTATCAGCCCATTTTCTTGGAGATCACAGGGAGCATGAAAGGCCAATATGCAATCAGAGCATGCCCATTGCTGGGCCAAGTATGCTGTCAATGAGGTAGATTGATCTGATTGGATTCTTGTATATCAAATTACATAGCCCAGGTGTTTCTCCAAGGCTACAACAGCAGTCCCAGCATAGATATGAGACATGTGAATTGCTGTCCCATATCTAGTGTATGTGCCTAAAGTGATGAGACACTATTAGAAACCTTGGCTGATGATAAGCATTCTAATGTAGTTGAGTTACCACTCTCATGCAGAGCCTAAGACCCAGGTGAGATGGCCCACCACAGGGCTGTACAGCCTGAGCTCAGTGTCATGAGTCACATAAATCTGCTGTATCTTTTTTTTAAAGATTTATTTATTTATCTTACTTTTTATCCATTTTTAACACCCCCCCATTTTTGCTGTTTTTGTGTCCTATTTGCTGGGCAATTCTCTGTGTCTATTTCCTGCCCTCTTTTCTCATCCTCCTCCTCCTGTCTTGACAGGGATTTGATCCTGGGAACCTCCCATGTGGGAGAGAGGCATTCTGCCACCTGTGCCACTTTAGTTCCTGGTTTTTCAGTGCATCTCATCTTGGCTGTCCCTTTGTGTCACTCTCCTGTTACATCATCATCTTGCTGCATGGCTCGGCAGGACCTGGCATGCACACATGTGGGGCCTGGTCATGCACCCACATGTGGTGCCTGATAGTGCACCCACTCATAGGGATTGGCAGCCTGCACACCTTCCATATTTTTCTTTATTTTCCTCGGAGGTCCCAGGGATCTTACCCAGGTCCCTCCATATGGGAGACGGATGCCCAACCATTTGAGCCACATCCACCCCCTGTGCTGTATCTTTGACCTCTTGATTTGCCCATTCTTGAATCTGAGTGGGACTTCTGTGTCTTACTCAGTGGTGGATCCAGGGGACAATCATTGCAACTTGTTGGTCAGGTTCATGTGGCCTTTTGCAAAGGGTGTCAACATTGGTGGCAAATTGATCTTCATCTCAGCTCAAAATCTGTTGCCATAGCCCCAGTGACCACAAGGAGAAGCTTTAATCCAATCATTGATATGCCAGACATGGAACAATACGGATAGTCAGTTTGCAGGAACCCATGCATCTATAAATATATAGCAGAAATTTTTGTTGAAGTAGCCTGCACAGCCAACTCCATCACAATAGTTCAACTATTCGACAGAACACCCTCATCCAGTCTCAGAAAATAAGTGTCCATTCTTGGGACAGATCACCATAGCAGCCCAATGGATTCCATCAGCTATGAGTTTTGCAGTTTGATCTGTGAACCAAGACATACTATCAGCTGGTCTGCCCCACTTAGCAAAGGAAGGGGCAGGACCATCCCCTGTGGACTCTTTCACCCCATCCAGAAAAGTAGAATTTTGTTCATAGAGTCAGCTAACTCCCTAAGGCCCTGTTGAGGCATGCTCTTGGATGTACGATTTCCATTTAATGTTGGAGATTTTTTGAACCTGTCCTACTTTATTAATAGGATTAGTGAGTACCTACATGACTATGGTTGGTTTTGGTCTTAGAGTTGCAGAGGAGCAATCAGTGGTTAAATGCTCATTCTCAATTAAGGCCCAATAGCAAGGTGAAAGCTGCTGATCAAGAGGTGGAAGGGGTACTTAGTGGCCACCTTGGATAGTCTGCATGTCCAAAATTCAAGGGCTGGTACATCCAATAGCACTTTCTTGTTGCAACAGACTCCCATCTGTGTAGGTAAGAGTCATTGAGACCTGTACTTCCATAAGTCTAACAAGATCCATTGGCCCTAGTGTTAGAGGTTTTGTCACTCCATGTTCCTGGCAAATTGCACACCACAGGGTCAGGCGGTCAGGCATGGGCTAGGAAGGGCCATGTGCATGGTGGTTTGAAGGGAATTGGAGGTCTTCCAGAGACTGAGCCAGGCTGGGCAGGATGGGGCATTGCCAAGGGCATGAGGGAAAAACCCCTTGAGTATGACTTGGCGGTGTGTCAGAAGCCAAGCAGAGATGTGCCTCATTGGAACCTGCAGGGGCCCTTGACGCTTGGCCTCTGGCCAAGCAGTTGGATGGTCTGGCACTGCCAAGTCCAGCCCACCTTCTGGTCACCATCCTGGCCCTCAGAATGTGGACATGAGCCAGGCAGAAGTTGCACTGCTGGGACAGGGGCAACCGGGGAGCTAGTGGCCTTGAGGAAGGGCACTGGGCACTGGGAGACCTCAACCCCTGCAGCTGGGCAATGCACCACTCTCCCTGTTGTGTAGCATGATGCTTGAGGCTCCAGGTTGCAGCAGGTGGAGCATATGGGGTTATACTAGCCTGAAAACACTGATGTCCTCTGATGTCAGAAAGTAAACAGGTTCAGGCATGGTTAGTACTTGCATGGGAGACTGCCTGGTAATACCAGGTAACGTAGGCTTTTGACATCTATGTGTCTGTCTTTCTCTTCTTTTGGCTACCATAACCCAAAGCATGGCTCCCTCTAGTGAAGGCCTCCAGCACCTCTGCCCTTGCAGTGCACTTGTGTAGTGGCCTCCACTGTGCCCCCTGGGACTGACAGGCAGCAACAAGCCATGCCTGGTGGGGGTGATGGTGATCTCAAATGTGGAGGCAAAAACCCCTCACCTGCTGGAACTCTTGTCCACCATGGGGCCTCTAGTCCTTTGCACCTGCTTGCAAAAAGTGCACACCAGGGGCTGCCCACCTGTTCTTGCCACCCTAGATCTTTGCTGCCTTCCCTAGCACAACAGGGATGAGCCATGGGAACATATATTTCCTTTGGCCCTGGGCTCCATCCTGCAGACTCCCCATGTCCTCCAGTTCCCAGTGGACAGGGCCCACCCATCCACCCACACATAAGGCCCCTTGGACACATTCTTGGCCAGTACTTTCAAGAAACCATGTGGCACTTTTAGGAACTCTGTGGCCCCTATGTAGATGAAGAAAAAACAACAAATTGCCTGGGAAACAGACAGGCAGGCAGGCAGATAGACAGGGAGAAAGACAAATCCCAGGGGCTCACCCTGCACAGGATGGCAGGATTTGGGCACAAAGATGCCAAGAGAGACTGGCAGCAGCAGCAGCATGTCTTCCAACCTTGGCTAATTCCTAACTAGGAAGCTGTATCCTTGGGCCTCCTTCCCTGGGGTCAGAGGGCCTATGCTGACTGAAGGTCTACATTCCTTCTCTGAAATGATGGGAGAGAGGCCTGAGTGGCCTGCTCTACTGGAGTTTAGAGTCAAGTGGGTGGAGGCTGCTGGGACACAGCAGGGAGTCAATCTAGCCATCATGGATGTTTGTAGAGGGAGTGCACCCTTGCTGGGGAGAACTCTAAGGTGTCCCCCAAGAGATAGCCCATTGGGAAAAGGAACCCCACGCAGTGGGAAGAGACTGAAACTTTCCCAAGGTCTTGGAAATTGCACAGAATGTGTTCCAGTCACCCTTGGAAGGATCATCAAGAGCTCTGTGACCACCCAATGCAGCATCAACTGTGGAATGGAGGCTTAGTGGGGTGAGACATGGTGGGGGATGGGGAAAGAGTGGGTGAGGGCTTTCAGTGGGTTTGGTGGGGTGGGGGCCAGCACAGAACCTAACCTAACCATACCCCCAGATCCATAGCTCTAAGCCTCAAAGGCCTTTCCAAGGAAGGCTGCCCTCAGACAACAAAGTCACAGGAGATGGAAGTGGAGGCTCTGCCCATTGCAATGGGATGTGGAGGATGCTGGTGCTCAGGGAATCACAGGGAGTCTCTAGAGCCCTACATATCTTTCCAGACACCTGGAGATCTTCCTGTCCAAGGCCATCCCAGTTTCCAACTCCAAGGTCATCTCCTCCTAGTTGATGATGGCTTCAGGTGGCATGTCTCCAAGCCCATGATATGACAGTTTCAAGCTCAGCCGCTAGCTGGGGTTTCCCATGATAACAGACCAGATCAGAGCCATGATTTGGCTCCTACTACTGAATTGGACTGAGGCTCAAATGCACAGTGAGTGTGTGTTGCTTGAAAGTTCATGGGTGGGCCAGTTAGGACCTTGGTGCCAGTGGCTCCCCCAGCCCCAGCCTTCTGGGTAGATGTCAGCTTTCTGCCTTGGGCAGTTACAGTTGGGTTCTGAGGGCTGAGGATGGAGACTGGCCCAGAACAGGTATACTCATTTTAGGGAGGCCAGTAGCAAGAGTGCTGTGGCCATGTAGGCAGGAGAATGTGTGCATCCTATGGGAAGAAAGGCATGGGAACTGTCTGCTCTGGGCTCCTAGGGGAGAAACATTCCTGAGTGTTGGGCAGAAAACAAGGCTTTAGGCATCCTCCTCACCGTAGCCTGGTGCACTCAGTCAAATCTGCTGGGTGTGGAGGGCTCTACTTGGGCAGGCTGCCCTAGGACATGCAAGGAAGGCCTGCTTGGGTGTGCAGGCTAGCAGGGACAGGCTTGGGACACAGGTGGGCTGGGAATGGGGGTGTGCATGGTTGTTGTGTGGGAATGGGGGTTTTCTAGGGACTGAGCCAGGCTGGGCAGAGTGGGACAGTGCATAGGGCCTGAGAGCACATCACCCTGAGGGTGCCTGACCTGGTGGGATGTTGGAAGACAAGGGGAGGCAGAGCTCTTTGGAAACCACCTGGTTCCCCAGGGACCCCTTGACCTCTAGTCTGCCATATGTGTAGCTGGACACTGTCAAGGCCACCTTAATGCCTGGCCTGCTTTCTGGCCACCACCCTGGCCCTTGATATGTGGGCATGAGCCAAGAGTGTGGTATACCTTGGTGGCCAGGGCACCCTGGTGGCTGGTGGCAGTGAGCAGGGTCCAGTGGACCAAAGCCAGGCTCAAAGGACCTGTATACCCTGAAGCTGGACAAGGTTCAGCAGCAATTCACAGCACAGGCTCTTGAGGCTCCAAACCATGGCAAAAAGCATCTACAGCTATATCACCACCCTTAATGCACCCAATTTAGTCTGATCTCTAAAGCTAAGCTGGATGGGCTCTGGTTAGCACCTGGAGGGGAGACAGCTTGGGAATACTAGTTGTAGGCTTTTGCCAGCTGCATTTCTCTCTTGTGCATGTGCACAACTTTCTTTTTCTTTCTCTCTCTTTACCCCCTCTTCTTTTGGTAGCCCCAACCCAGAACATGGCTCCCTCCAGGCAATGTCTCCTGTCATTCTGCAACAGCCCTGCACTGGCACCAGTGCCTCCACCATGCCCTATGCCCACTGGGGCAAAGGAAGGTGGCTCCATCCAACCACCTGTTGGATTTCCCATACTGGCACAACCCCAGGCCTGGGGAGGGTGGCAGAGACCATGACTGCAGGATCAAAGAATCCTCACCTGTTAGACCTGTTCTTGGCCATTGGCACCCTAATTTGCCTTGGCAGCTGCATGCAAACAATGCCCAATGGAAGCCACACTTGTCCTTTGCTGCCTTCCTTGGCACAAGGATGAAATGAGGGAACATCTCTTCCTTTTGCAGCTGGGTCCCATCCTACCCACTCCCCATGTCCTCTAGTCCCCAGGGGACAGGCCCACTTAGGCATGTTCATGGCCACTAACAACCATGTGTGACATTTTCAGCAACTCCAGGCAACTTCATTCCTATGTAGATGAAGGAGAAACAATGAACAGTCCAGGAAAGAGGCAGACAAGCACACAGACAGACATATACCAGGGGCCCTTCAGACCTCCTGCATGAGCCAGCAGGACTTGGAAGGGAAGATAGCATTGGTGGTAGCAGCCCATCCTGGAGAATCAAACTAACTGATTCCTGGGGCCAGGCCAATGTCTTCCTTTCTGGGCCCAGCCCAAGCACAAACTCCTGGCTCCCCAGGCCCTCTCCATCCTGAGCTCTCTTCCTTGTCCACTAGTCACCCACTGTGTCAGAGAGCCCAGGTTCAAGGTCTGTGACCTCCACCCCAACTGGCCACATCCCTGAGATTCCTTTCCTCCAGATCAGAGGACCCAGACTGCCTGCAGATCTGCCCTGTGCCAGGATCCATTCTCAAGAATGAGAGGACTGCTGAGTGGCTTGCTCTCATGGAACTTAGAGTTGAGTGGGTGAAGACCAACTGGAATCAGAGCAGGGATTCACTTTAGGGTAGGGGAGGTTTGTGGAGGTTGGGCTCCCTTGCAGGGGAGAACAAAGGAATGCTCCTCCACCCAAGGGTTAGCCCACTGGGAGAAAGATCACCAGACCTGGATGTGCCTCAACCTATGCTTTCCCAACATCTTGGAACTAGTGCTGAACATGTTCCTATCTCCCTTGGGTAGAACTTCAGGATGTCTGCATCAACCTAGGTCAGAATCCACTGTGGCACTGAGCCCTATCTGGGATGGTGCTGGGTGGGGGTATGGGATACGGCTGGCATGAGCTTGCTGTGTGTGGGGTGGTGGGGCAGCATCGGCCCTAACCTTACCACAAACTCTCAGACCATAACTCTGTACCCCAAGTCTTTTTGTGAAACCAGCCTGCAGACAGAAAAGGTGCAGGAGGTCTGAGTGAAGGTTAGGGTCCAGGACAGGGTGCTTAGAGGAGTCCTGAAGGCTCAAGATGGTTGCTGAGCACATGACTGTGGATTAAGAAAATGGATGAATATGGTTAAGCAGAAATTTTCATTTTTCCCAGTTTGGCAGGACAGGGTGTCTCAACTTTCTTCTTTATCCAACCTGGAATATGTGATTGTTCTCATCTTTCCTTCAGTTTCTAGAATAGCTTTCTAAAGGGCTTGTAGACTGTAATACTACAATTTTGTAAATATGTTCATTCTTAGTTACTTTTGTATTTCAGTACACAATTTATTATTATAAAGTACATATAGGCTTTCATAGAGATTATGCATAAAAAGAAAAAGTCTCATTGCATTTTAACATTTTTTTACTCTTTTTAACATATTTTGTTTTTTATTGTTTGTAATATTTCTCCAGTTTTTCCAAACATTTAATTATTTTGTGATTCCAAGTACCCTAAATCTTTACCATATTTATTGAGTGAAGAGAAATGTCAGAATAAGAAACAGGTAGTTTATTCC
>JAQZBX010072184.1:0-15123 GCA_029593785.1 Cabassous unicinctus | reverse complement strand
GAGATGGTATTCTTCTCTCATTCTTTTGGATATGGATATCCAGTTCTCCAAGCACCACTTTTTAAAGAGGCCATTCTCTCCCAACTCTCTCTCCCAAGAGTGGGCTTGATGGTCTTGTCAAATATCAGATGACTGTATATGTGAAGATCTATATCAGAACTCTCAATTCAGTTCCATTGGTTAGTAGGGTCTATTCTTTTGCCAATACCATGCAGTTTTGATCACTGTAGCTTTGTAGTATGTTTTAAAGTCAGGTAATGTGGTACCTCCAACTTCATTTTTCTTCTTCAATATGTCTTTGGCAATTTGGGGCCTCTTACCTTTCCAATTATATTTTGTAGTTAGTTTTTCCAGTTCCTTAAAAAATACATTGTTGATTTTTTTATTGTGATTGCATTAAATCTGTAGATTAGTTTGGGTAGGATAGACATCTTGATGATGTTTAGTCTTCCTATCCATGAACAGGGAATATTCTTCCATTTGTTTAAGTCTTCTTTGATTTCCTTTAACAGTGTTGTGTAGTTTTCTGTATATAAGTCCTTTACATCTTTAGTTAAATTTATTCCTAGGTATTTGATTCTTTTAGTTACTATTGTGAATGGTATTTTTATTTTTATGTCCTCCTTGGATTGCTCATTATTGTTGTACAGAAATGCTACTGATTTTTGAGCCTTGATCTTATAGCCTGTGACATTACTGAACTCTTTATAAGTTCTAGAAGCTTTGTTGTAGATTTCTCAGGGCTTTATACATATAGGATCATGTCATCTGCAAATAATGAAATTTTCACTTCTTCCTTTCCAATCTGGGTGCCTTTTATATCATTTTCTTGCCTCCGTGCTCGAGCAAGCACTTCTAAGACAATGAGGGAAGGCTTTTAGGATTTCACCATTGAAGATGATGCTAGCTTTGGGTTTTTCATACATACCCTTTATCATATTCAGAAAATTTCCTTCTATTCCTATCTTTTGCAGTGTTTTTATCAGGAAAGAGTGCTGTATTTTGTCGAATATTTTTTCTTCATCTATAGAGATGATCTTGTGATTTTTTTCTTTCAATTTGTTTATGTGGTGTATTACATTGATTGATTTTCTTATATTGAACCATCCTTGCATACCTGGGATGAAACCCACTTGGACATGGTGTATAATCCCTTTGACATGTTGTTCAAAGTCATTAGCAAGTATTTTGTTGAGGATTTTAGCATCTGGGTTCATTAGAGAAATTGGTCTGTAATTTTCCTTTCTTGTGGTATCTTTGTTTGGTTTTGGTATTAGGGTAATGTTAGCATTGTAAAATGAGTTAGGCAATATTCCTTCTACTTATATTTTTTGGAACAGCTTAAGCATAATTGGTATTAGCTCTTTCCAGAATGTTTGGAAGAATTCAGCTGTGAAGCCATCTGGTGTTGGACTCTTCTTAGCTGGGAGGTTTTTGATGACTGAGTCTATTTCTTTACTTGTAATTGGACTGTTGAGTTCATCAATTTCTTCTTTCATCAATGTAGGCTGTTTGTGTGTTTCTAGAAACTTGTCCATTTCCTCTAAATTATCATTCTTGTTGGCATATAATTTTTCAAAGTATCCCCTTATGATACTCTTTATTTCTGTGGGGTCAGTAGTGATATCCCCTTGCTCATTCCTTATTTTGTGTATTTGCATGTGTGCTCTCTTTTTCTTTGTTAGTCTGGTGTGACAATTTTATTGATATTCTGGATGAACCAGCTTTTGGTTTTGTTTATTTTTTCTAGTACTTTCTTATTCTCTATTTCATTTGGTTGTGCTCTAATCTTTTTTATTTCCTTATTTCTACTTCCTTTAGGTTTAGTTTGTTGTTGTTTTTCCAGTTCCTCGAAGTGTGCCGTTAGGTCTTCAATTTTAGCTCTTTCTTCTTTTTTAATATATGTATTTATGGCTATGAACTTCCCTCTCAGGACAGCTTTTGCTTCATCCCATAGATTTTGATATGTTGTGTTGTTGTTTTCATTAGTTTCAATAGTAGTTTGACTATGTCATACCACTGTCTTGTCTCCATGGTTTCAGATGAGAAATCAGCACTTAATCTTATTGTGCTTCCCTTGTATGTGATAGTTCTCTTTTCTCTTGCTGCCTTGAGCATTTTCTCTTTGTCTTGGGCATTGGTCATTTTGACAAGTATATGTCTTGGAGTTGGCCTGTTGGGATATATATTGTTTGGGGTGTGCTGTGTTTCCTGGATCTGCATATCCATCTCTCTTTATAGGGTTGAGACGTTTGATAAGGGTTTAATATCCATGATATATAGAGATCATTATACTCAACAATAAAAAGACCAGCTTTCCAATGAAAAAATAATGGGCAAAATCTTGAAAGGACAATTGTTCAAAGAAGAAATACAAATTTCTTTGCAATTTGTTGCAAAGAAACATGTGAAAAACTGTTCAACATCATTAACTATTAGGGAAATGAAAATCAAAACTACAATGAGATATTTCACATCTATTACAATGGATGTTATTAAAAAGTCAGAAATCTGTAAATGTTGGAGAGGATGTGGAGAGCTAGGAAAGCTTATTCACTGTTGGTGGGATTGTAAAATGGTATGGCCACTGTGGAGAACTGTTTGGCAGTTCCTAAGGAAGTTGAGTATTGACTTGCCATGGGACCTGGCAATACCATTGCTAGATATATACCCAGAAGAACTGAGAACAGTGATATGAATAGACATCTGCACACCAATGTTCATAGTGGTGCTCTTCACAATTGGCAAATGTTGGAAACAACCAAGGTTTGAATTATCTCCTCCATCCTGAAAATACCATCAGTTGGTGGAAAATATAAGGCCTTTTCCATTTCTGGATGAATGGATAAACAAATTGTGGTGTATACACATGATGGGATATTATGTAGTGGTAAAAAGAAATCAAGTCTTCAAGCATATGTCAACATGGTACATAACTGTACATACCTGGAGGTACATACCTGGAGGACATTATGTTGAGTGAAGAAAGCCAGACACAAAATGAAAAATACAATATTGTTGTGATATTATGAACTAAATATATTGTGTAAACTCATGGAATTAATAATTAGAATATAGATCACCAGAAAATAGAATGAGGATCTAGAATGGAAATCTGATGGTTAATATGTGCAGAATTGTTTTAAAAGGTGATTTATAAATCTTTGGAAATAAATGGAAATGGTGCAAGCACAGCATTCTGTTTGTGACTAGCAGAGCTATTATATGGGTATGACAGAGGTTGAAAGGGAAAGCCTAAGGACATTTATATTATAAGAAGAAAAGCTAAAATATGTAACATGGAACTGTATAACATAGTGCAACCTTATATAAAATATGAATAAGGGTGATTTTGCATATACATGATTGTTTTTAGAAAATGTAAATTCAAATATATTAGAGAGAAGGAAATAGAATAGCAGCTATGTATGGCAGGGAAAACAGAGAGGTTGAGAGGTGATGAGTTTTGGTTTTTGTTTGTTTGATTTTTATTCTTTAGTATTATTATTTATTCCTGGAATAATGAAAATGCTCTAAAAATGATTGGAGTGAAGAATGCACAGCTATGTGATGATACTGAATATTATTGATTGTACACTTTGGATAAATTTATGCTTCATTAATATGTATCAATAAAATTGATTTGTTAAAAGAAGTGGTAGATACAAGAATAAAGATATATTCTGTCTTTCTTATGTGAATCCTATCTTAAGGAGACCACATTTTTGATTAAGGAAAGTTCCTTTTTATGGAAATATTTCAGTAAGTGAGGATATAAATAAGGAATTCAATAAGACAGGAAAGAATTAGAATATCCATATTTTGTACTGTCTAGTAAATTAATGGATATAGACAATAATCGTCACATAAAAAGGTAAAGCAGATGGATACGTACTTCCTCATGAAAATACATAAGGATGTTTGTCAAAAATTGTACCTAAATATAATCTCACCCTAATCAAGCCTCTAGATCAGGGATAGCAAACTTTTTCTACAAAGAGCCAGAGAGTAAATATTTTAGGCTTTGTGGGTTTTATGACCTCTGCAGCAATTACTGAACTCTACTGTTATTGTGCAAAAGCAAATGTGGGCAATATGTAAACAAATTGCTGTCTTCTAATACAACATAATTTACAAAAACAGACACCAGGCAGTATTTGTCACACAGCTGTATTTTGTTGCCCTGTACTAGAGAAAATAGTCTTAATATTTTTTTTCCTAGAATTAATATTTACCTGAAGGCCTGGAACAATCCTGAGGGAAAGGGCAATTTCTTGTTCTTATATTATTCTCATCAAGTAGCCCTACTTTATGAAAATTATGTAGTAAACAAAAACTTGGGAGTAGGGGAGATGTGTTGAGAGAAACACAAGATAAGGAAAGGAGAGGTAAGTGGAAGAAAAAGAGAAGCAGAAGAAGATATCTGTAACCGATTTGGTTTCAAAATATAGGTAAGATTAAGAAGGATTCTACTAACTTTTGCTTTCTTGTCACTCCATCTATTCTTTCAGACATCAACAACATGAAACCAGGAAATGTATCAGATAGTGTTGAATTCCTCCTTCTAGGACTGTCACAGGACCCAGAACTTCAGCCTCTCTTGTTTGCACTGTTTCTATCCATTTACTTGATCACTGTGCCTGGGAACCTGCTCATCATCCTGGCCATCATATTTGACTTCCACCTACACACCCCTATGTACTTCTTCCTTTCCAACCTTTCCTTTGTTGACATCTGTTTTATCACCACCACAATCCCAAAGATGCTAGCAAATATCCACATACAGAGCAAATCCATCAGTTACGCAGGTTGGCTCACTCAGATCTGCTTTGTCCTGGCTTTTGCTTGATTGGAAAATGGAATTCTTGTAATGATGGCTTATGATTGATTTGTAGCCATCTGCCACCCACTGAGGTATAATGTCATCATGAAGCCCAAACTCTGTGGGCTGCTAGTTCTGCTGTCATTTATCATTAGTGTTCTGGATGCACTGCTCCACACTTTAATGGCACTGTGGCTGACCTTCTGCACAGACTTCAAAATTCCCCACTTCTTCTGTGAATTAGCTCACATTCTCAAGCTTACCTGTTCTGATATCCTCATTAATAACATTCTGCTGTATTTAGTGACCAGTCTTTTGGGTGGTGTTCCTCTTGCTGGGATAATTTTCTCTTATATTCAAATTATCTCCTCCATCCTGAAAATCCCATCAGCTGGTGGAAAGTATAAGGCTTTTTCCATTTCTGGATCACACTTAATTGTTGTTTCCTTGTTTTATGGGACAGGCTTTGGTGTATACCTTAGTTCTGCAGGTACTCACTCCTCCAGGAAGAGTGCAATAGCATCAGTGATGTACACTGTGGCCACACCCATGATGAACCCCTTTATCTATAGTTTGAGAAACAAGGACATGATCATGGCTTTGAGGAAATTCATCTCTAGAATATCTTCTTTTCATTGATGTGTCAACAGACTTGAGCTTAAGCTGCTAGAATATGCTAGAGATATAAATAATGACTGTTACAGAAAGCCTGTGGATGTCCTGTGAATACAGGAGACAAGAAACCATAATGGTTAAGGGTGATAATTTTGGAATCATATCAATGATGTTTGAGTTTTACTCTGCTCTGCCATAGCTGTGTGGCCTTTGGCACTTTATGTCAACCCACTAATCTCAGTTTATTCATTTGTAATATTGGTATAATTATATTTGTTCACATCTTGAAGAAGATTTGAGATTCTTCAGTTCTATCAGTGAAGATATCTTAGTCTCTAATTCAGGGAACAGTCTCAACATAAATAGGGTCAAATGATTAAGACAAATATCATATTTCCTAACAGAAGACAAATATCATATTTCCCAACAGAGAGTTCAGAGATAGGGCAGATCAATGCACAGAACCACAGGACTGCATTTCACTCCTTCATGTGTTGTCTTCTTTCTAAAGTTGTTCCTCTGATGGTAACCAATGGCTGCAGAAATGCAGGAGTCATTTCAGACACAGTAACCAGAGAGAGAGAAAAAAAACTGCCCTGCCTTGGGTCTCTCTGTAATGGAGTTTTGAGATTCATCTAGTTTGTCATTTCTTCTTACAGCTGCATAATATTCCATCATGTGTATCCATGACAATTTGTTTATCCATTCATCAATTGATGGACACCTGGATTGCCCCATCTTTTGGCAATCATGAGTAACATCACTATGAACATTGGTGTGCGGATGTCTGTTCATGTCACTGCTCTCAATTCTTCTGGGTATATACTTAGTAATGGTATTGCTGGGTTCCATGGCAAGTCTATATTCAATTTTCTTAGGAACTGCCAAACAGTTCTCCACAGTGGCTGTACCATTCTCCATCCCCATCAAGAGTGAATAAGTTTCCCTATCTCTCCACATCCTCTCCAACACTTGTACTTTTCTGACTTTTTATTAATGGCCATTCTAATAGGTGCAAACTGATATATCATTGTATTTTTTATTTTCATTTCCCTAATCGTTAGTGATATTGAACATTTTTTCATGTGTTTCTTTGGCATTTGTGTTTCTTCTTTGGACAATAGTTTTTTTTTCAGTTCTTTTGCCCATTTTTTAATCAGGTAGTTTCTCTTTATATTGTTGAGTTGTAGCATTTCTTTATATATCATGAATATTAAGTCCTTATCAGATATGTGATTTCCAAATATTTCTCCCATTGAGTTGGCTGCCTTTTCACCCTTTAACAAAGTCCTTTGAAGTGCAAAATTTTGAATTTTGAGGGAGTCCAATTTATCTAATTTTTGTTTTGTTGCTTGTGCTTTGGGCATAAGGTTTAAGAAACTACCACCTACCGCAAGATCTTGAAGATGTTTTCTACAATTTCTTCTAGGAGTTTTATGGTTTTCACTTTTATATTTAGATCCTTGATCAATTTTGAGTTAATTTTTCTATAAGGTGTGAGATAGAGGTGCTCTTTCTTTCTTTTGGATACAGACATCCAGTTCTCCCAGCACCATTTTTTGAATAGACTGTTCTGGAGCAGTTGGGAAGGCTTGACAGCCTTGCCAAAAACCACTTGACCATAGATGTGAGGGTCCATTTCTGAGTTCTCAATTTGCTTCCATTGGTCAATTTTTGTTGTCTTTATACCAGTACCATGCTGGTTTTTTTTTTTTTTTTTTTTTTTTTTTTTTTACCACTGTAGCTAAGAAATGTGCTTTAAAGTTAGGAAGTGTTTCTTCAATCTTTGTTCTTCTTTTTAAAGACATTTTGGAATATTCAGGGCCACTTACCCTTCCAAAAAATTTGAAAACTGGATTTTCTATTCCTGGGAAAAAAATCTGTTGTGATTTTTATTGTGATTTCATTGAATCTATAAATCAGTTGGTTTAGAATAGACATGATTAGATCACTTTTGATTACATTGTTTCAGTTAAGAACCTTTGATTAGTTTATGAGACTTAAGGTGCATCCTAATCTTTTAATGGAGTCATATAAACTGGGGTCTGAAAGCAGAGACACACAGAGAAAGAGAGCTGCCATTTTACCCTGCCATGTGAGAGAAGGCTCCAGGATCACCTGCAGCTGCAGATAGAGAACTCCCCAAGAGGCTAAGAGAGAGTCCAGAGACACCAGGCCCAGAAAGGGAGAGTACTAGACCTCCTAACACCTGCACCAAAGCAGCTAGGAGGGAAACCCCAACCACTGTGTCAGAGAACTGGCATTTTGGTCTGTTGTTTTTTTATGTCCTTCTTTGTCTTTTTTATTATTTTATTTTCATATGCAAAAAGATAAAATTTGAAATAGTTCTGGATTTTTCCTCCTATTCTGTTGGGGTGTGGCTGCTTCTTCACATAGAGGGAGAAAATTACTTTCACACTGATTTATTTGAGGACCCAGTGCAGAGTTGAAGCAGCAAAACTCCAATTTAGCAGATCTAATTTCAAATTTGACACTCATTTCTAAAATTACCATAGTAAAAAGGAACAAAGATCCATTGCAAATGCATGAACAATGTTCCTTTCAAAATGTCTTCATTTTGCAACTGTAATTACATGGATGTCTGCTTTAGGCCATTTTGAATGTGTGTGGGGGTGTATGTGTATATGTAAGTTAGCACCCTTTTTTCAAATTCAGACAGATAGCAAGAATCTTAACTCTACTTTAGTAGTTATACTTTAGTATAACTTTTGTTAATTCAGTAGTACAAGCTATCTCTGTTCTACAATATTTCTATTTTATACCTACAAGAATGAAAGTGACCTACTACATTTACATCTCACATATCCTGGTACACAAACAGTACTTAATGAATTTGAGCCAAGAACTAGAAATCTTTAGATTTAGCACTTGAAAGAGCTTCCTCACTTCTACAGCTTAAATCATGTACTTATCACATTTTCAGAGTTTGAAATTACTCATCTTTTTAAATCATGAGAAACAGGTGAATCCAAACTTTTAATTACAATTTTTATATACAAGTTAGATAACACAACACAGTAAGATTTAGCTATCCATCTTAAACCCAACACACACATTCTCCACTAAGTTAGACAGGTCTTAGGGTTTTCCTTCTTTTTAGAAAATTGTATGGTACTTGAGAATTGAGGATGAGGGTTGCTGCAGATTAGAAACATACTTCTAGAATTCAGTTCCCCATATCCACACAGTGCCTTTTTCAACTGTACAAAAGAATCTGCTTATGAATTTGACACAATCTTAGTATCAAAGGCCAAAATTTCACCATAATATTTTTCCACATTTTCCTTTTTAAAGAATATACTTTTTATTTTTTAAAAAGATATGTAGATTACAGAAATGCTACATAAAAAATATAGGGGATTCCAATATGCCCCATCCCCAATCCTTCCCACATTTTGCCACCTTAACAACATCTTTCATTAGTGTGATATAGTCATTGCAATTGATGAACACATTTTGGAGTGTTGTCACTAAGTGTGGATTATAGTTTATATTGTAGTTTAAATTCTCTCCAGCACAATTTTGTAAGCTATGACAAGATATATAATGACTTGTATCTGTCATTACAATGTCATTCAGGACAATTCTCAAGTCCCAAAAATGTCCCCACATTACACTTTTCCCCCCTCTCCTTCCCCTCAGAACCTCCCGTGGCCACTGCCTCCATATCAATGATAAAAGTTCTTGCATTGCTAGAATCACAATAAGTCTATAGTAGAATAACAGTAAGTCTACTCTAGTCCATAGATCGTTCCCCAATCCTGAGGTTTCTGAGATGGTGATGCCCACTCCACCTCTAAATGAGAGGAGGCTTAGATTCCATGGGGCAGATGGTGGGAATATCTTGCTAGCAGTGCAGACTGTCTCTGTTCCTTGGGATGGTCATTTCTTTGTTAGTTGTCCTGGGTGAGTCTAATGAACTGGAGAGTAAGTTTTGCACCTCTGTTGAGATTCAGGGACAAGCTGGCACATGAACAGCCCAAAGATTTAAGTCTCTTGGACATACCCCTATGAACTGTAGCACTAACTATAGTTTCGTATAGAAGGGGCAGAAGAGCCATGGGTAGGGAAACCAAAACTGAGCACTCTGTCATACTGGGGAGCACAAATTCCTAAGAAGGACCCACTGGTACCAAACTCATGAGCTATCTACCCTGACCATAGTCTGGGTGTCTCCAGAGTCCTTAGGAGCTCTGCTATTTGTGGTAGTGTCTAATTTGGCAGTCAGTGAGATCCTACTGAGATGTGCATAAGCATAATCTCTGGAATGAACTCCTAACTCAATTTGAAGCCCCTTAGCCATATAAACTCATTTGTCTTTACATTTTCCTCCTTTTGGTTAAGGACTTTTTCCAGTTGCATTGCTAGTAGGTGCTTGGTAGTAATCCCTTGGTGCCAGGGAGGCTTATCCCCAGGAGTCAAGTCCCACACTGGGAGGAAGTTATTGCATTTATATGCTCAGTTTGGCTCAGATAGAGGCCACATTTGCACAACAAGGAGGCTCTCAGGAGGTAACTCTTATGCACCCTATGACACTAGGCTAAGTTTCAATTTCAAGAGCAAAGGATCATAAGCATAGTCATCAATATCAAAGGCCCATCAATGGACCATCCTCCTTCACTAGTCATTGCCCCTTTACTTGGGGGATGTTGCTGTTCCATCAGAGAATGTGGAATTAAATATTCTTTTGGTTATTGTGTGAATCTCCACCCACCATGACAATACCCCATGAACATTTGAACACATTTATAAGACTTATATGTATGCCCAGGTGAACCTCCTCCCATGTGTCCCCCTTCACTGACACCCCACACAAATGGTCCACCCCTGCCACCATTG
The DNA here is from genome assembly GCA_029593785.1 of Cabassous unicinctus. NCBI lineage: Eukaryota > Metazoa > Chordata > Mammalia > Cingulata > Chlamyphoridae > Cabassous > Cabassous unicinctus. The sequence continues at coordinate 4,826 of JAQZBX010072184.1, read as the reverse complement.
TATCCCTTCTGTGATCCAAAATTTCTTTAAAAAATGAAGCCAATAAAATAGCCAAATATGATTAATAAGAAAATGAAATAATAATGATAGTTTTAAAAATAGGAAATAAAATACAAAAAATTTTAAGAAAGAAAAAGGAAAAATTTGGGTCTAATAGAAAATAATGAAAAATATAAAGAAATTTTTTTTACATTTTGTCTTTCATCAGTCTAAGATTTGTTGCCCTCTATGTACAGTGTTTTTTTTGTTTTGTTTTGTTTTGTTTAGATTTATCACCCCAATGTCTTACTTTTATCATTTTATCTTCAAAGAAGTTTTAGGTCACCACAAAGTCACATACAGAATATAGGTTGACTTCCATAAATCCAACATTCTTCCCCTTTTTCCCACTTCTTCTATTAGTAACATTTTATATGTGGATGGTACATTTTTCATAACTGCTGTACAAATATTGAAGCATTTCTACCAACCATAGTCAGTGGTTTACATTATGGTTTACATTATGGACCATACACTTTTACAAATATTAATGGAACTTAACATGGCTTGTATCCATTATTGCAAAATCATGTAGAAGACTTCCATCACCCTCAAAATGCCACCTATTCCATCTATTCTATTCCTCCCTTCCCCTCCCCTCGGGACCCATGGCAACCACCAGGCTTCATTCTTTGCAGGACCAGATTCCTAGTTACTTGCAACACTGAGGGCTTGACACACTGGTCTTTCCTCCCCTATTGGGCACCACTTATACTCTTGAGAGACTCCCACCCCTCTATTTGAGAACACAGCATTCCCCCCAGGATGGGAGTCCAGCAACTTCCTGCTCATTTTGTGGATCTCCATCCACTGATATAATACACTATGCAAGATGAACATTTGCACAATCCCTATAAGCATGCCATTGGTGTGCCCCATCTGGAATGCCACCCACACCCAATGTCCTAAACCAGTAACCTTACCTTGCCCTATTGCCAAAAGAGTATTTCCAATATTGTAATTTCAACAATGTCCCACCAATCCCCAGTTTTCACCTGCTCTCTCCCCAACCCTACCTCCATGGACAGTCCAAACTCTCTCCACACCCTACCCCCTGACATACCTGCACTGCCTAACACAATAGTATCAGTGCACCACCATCATGTACCTCCACTGCATAACTACACATTTCCACCTTATAGATTTTGCCCATATGGGCATTGGCTCACAGCCTTCTCTTGACTTTCTATTTCCTGAAAATCAATCTTCCAGACAATAGCTCTCTGAGTCTGCTTGATTTGCTTGATTCGTATCAGTGAAGTCATGTAAAATTTGTCCTTCAATGCCTGGCTTGCTTCACTCAACATAAGGTCCTCAAGATTCATCCATGTTATCCCATGTATAGGCACTATATTCCTTTTTACACCTGAGTAATATCCCATGTATGTATATACCACATTTTGTTTAACCATTCATCTGTTGATGGGCATTTGGGTTGATTCCAAGTTTTGGCAATAGTGAATAATGCCACAATGAACATATATATATGTGTATATATCTGTTCGTGTCCTTGTTTTCAATTCTTCTGAGCGTATACCCAGCAGTGGAATTCCTGGATCATATGGCAGTTCTATAGTTAGTTTTTTTAGAAACTGCCAAACTGTCCTTCACAATGGCTGGAAAGTTCTACATTCCCACCAGAAGTGGATGAGGGTTCCCATTCCACCACATCCTCTCCAACACTTGGAGTCCTCTGTTTTTCCAATACCTGCCAGTCTAATTGGTGTAAGATGATATCTCATTGTAGTTTTGATTTGCATTTTCCTAATAACTAGTGATGCTGAGCATCTTTTCATGTACTTTTTAGCCATTGTCTTTCTTTATTGGAGAAGTGTCTATTCCAATCACTTGCCCATTTTTAAAATTGGTTGTTTGACATTTTATTTTTGAGGTGAAAATAAATATATAAATAAATATATTTATAGATGCTGGATATCAGGCTCCTGTCAGATATATGGTTGCCAAATATTTTCTCCCATTGGGTAGCCTGCCATTTTAATATCTTGATAACCTCCTTTGAGATGCAAAGGTTTTTAATTTTGAAGACGTCCCATTTATCTATTTTTTCTTTCACTGCTCGTGCTTTGGGTGTGAAGTTCATGAAACCATTTCCTATTACAATGTCCTGTAGATGCTTCCCTCTGTTATCTTCCAAGGTCTTTATGGTCTTGGCTCTTATATTTAGATCTTTGATCCATCTTGAGTTGGTTTTTGTATAAGGTGTGAGATGATGTTCCTCTCTCATTCTTTTGGATATGGATATCCAGTTCTCCAAGCACCACTTGTTGAAGAGGCCATATTCTCCCAGTTGAGTGGGCTTGGTGGTGTTGTCAAATATCAGATGACTATATATGCAAGGATATATATCAGAACACTCAATTCAGTTCCATTGGTTGGTATGTCTTTCATTGTGCCAATACTGTGAAGTTTTAAACACTATAGTTTTGTAGTATGATTTAAAGTTAGGTAGTGTGATTCCTCTGATTTTGTTTTCCTTTTTCAGTATGTCTTTGGGCTATTTGTGACCTCTTGCCCTTCCAAATAAATTTCATAATTAGTTTTTCTAATTCAGTAAGAAATGCTGTGTTGATTTTTTTTGGGATTGCATTAAATCTGTAGGTTAGTTTGGGTAGGATAGTCATCTTAATGAGATTTAGTCTTCCTATCCATGACCAGGGAATATTCTTCCATTTATTTAAGCCTTCTTTGATTTTCTTTAACAATGTTGTGCAGCTTTCTGTGTATAAGTCATTTGCATCTTTATTTAAATTTATTCCTAGGTAGTTGATTCTTTTAGTTACTATTGTAAAAGGTATTCTTTTTCTTTATTTCCTCCTCATGTTGCTCATTATTGGTGTACAGGAATGCTACTGATTTTTGCACATTGATCTTATAACCTGTGACTTTACTGAATTCATTTATAAGTCCTAGAAGCTTTGTTTGAGATTTCTCAGGGCTTTCTATGTATAGGATCATGTCATCTGCAAATAGTGAAATTTTTACTTCTTCCTTTCCAATTTGGATGCCTTTTATATCTTTTACTTGCCTCAGTACTCAGCAAGTACTTCTAACACAAAGTTAAATAGGAGCAGTGATAGTGGGTATCCTTGTCTTGTTCCCAATCTTAGAGGGAAAGCTTTTAGGATTTCACCATTTTATATGATATTTGCTGTGTGTTTTTCATATATACCCTTTTTAATGTTCAGAAAGATTTTTTCTATTTCTATTTTTTTCAGTGTTTTTATCAGGAGTGGGTGCTGTGTTTTGTTGAATGCATTTTCTGTTTCTATAGAGATGATCATGAGATTTTTTTCTTTTGATCTGTTGTGTGGTATATTACACTGATTGATTTTCTCATGTTGAAACATTCTTGCATAATCAAGATGAAACCCAGTAGGTCATGGTGTATAATTAGTTTGATGTGTTGTTGAATATGATTAGCAAGTATTTTGTTGAGGATTTTAGCACCTAGGTTTATTAGAGAGATTGATCTGCAGTTTTCCTTTCTTGTGGCATCTTTGGGTTTGGTATTAAGGTAATGTTGGCATCATAGAATGAGTTAGGCAATATTTCTTCTGCTTCTATTTTTTGGAAGATTTTACAGGATTGGTGTTTGTTCTTTCCATCATGTTTGATAGAATTCACCTCTGAAGCCATCTGGTCCTGGGCTATTCATGGTTGGGAGGGTTTTGATGACTGATTTTTCTTTGCTTGTGATTGGTCTGTTGAGTTGGTTAATTTCTTCTTTTGTCAATGTAGGCTGCCTGTGTCTTTCTAGGAATTTGTCCATTTCTTCTAAAATATCCTTCTTGTTGGCATATAATTTTTCAAAGTATCCTCTTATGATACACTTTATTTCTGTGGGGTTGGTGATGATATCCCCTTCCTCATTTCTTATTTTGTGTATTTGTAACTCCTCTCTTTTTCTCTTTGTTAATGTAGCTAAGCGTTTGTCAATTTTATTGATCTTCTTGAAGAAACAGCTTTTGGTTTTGTTAAAATTTTCTAGGTCTTTTTTGTTTTCTATTTCATTTAGTTCTGCTCTAATTTTTGTTTTTTCCTTCTCTTTACTTCCTTGGGGTTAGTTTGTTTTTCTTTTTCTAATTCTTCCAAGTATTCAGTAAGATCTTCAATTTTAGCTCTTTCTTCTTTTTTGTTATATGCATTTATGGCTATGAATTTCCCTCTCAGTACAGCTTTTGCTGCATCCCATATGTTTTGATATGTTGTTTTGTCATTTGCATTTATTTCAAGGTAGTTACCGATTTCTTTTGAGATTTCCTGCCTGACCCACTGTTTGTCAAAGAATGTGTTGTTTAAGTTCCATATCTATGTGCCTATTCTGGTTCTCTGGCCCCTACTGATTGCCAGATTCATTCCATTGTGGTCAGAAAAATTATTTTGTGTAATTTCAATCTTTTGAATTCATTGAGAATTTTTCTGTGGCCTAGCATGTGGTCGATCTTGGAGAATGATCATGTGCACTGAAGAAAACGTATATCCTGGGGTATTTGGGTATAGTGTTTTGTATATGTCTATTAGGTCCAGATCCTCAAATGTATTAATCAAAGTGTTTTTCTATTGATTCCTTCTTGAGATGTTTTCTCTAATGGTGATAACGGTGCATTAAAGTCTCCCACTGTAATTTGCATAAATGTTTATGATTGTTCTTTCTTCTTGAAAGATTACTCCTTTCATTAATATATGGTGTCCATATTTATCTCTTTCAGTAGTTTTGTATTTAGAGACTATTTTGTCTGATATTAGTATAACTATTGCCCCCCCCC
>JAQZBX010072183.1:0-15116 GCA_029593785.1 Cabassous unicinctus | reverse complement strand
GTACATCCATCTCCCTCAATACAGTTGGGAAGTTTTCAGCCATATTTTCCTTCAACACTCCTTCTGTCCCTTTCCCTTCTCTTCTCCCTCTTGGATGCCTATAATGCATATACTTGTGCATTTTGTGTTGTTGGGTAAATACCTAAGTCCCTGCTGGATTTTTTCTATCTTTTTATGTATCTGTTCTACTATCTGTTTGATTTCAGATCTATTGTCTTCCACTTCACTAATTCTTTCTTCTGACTGTTCAATTCTGCTGTTATGTGATTCCAGTGACTTTTCAGTTTCTTGGATTGTGCTATTCATCACTGTCATATCCATTATCTTTTTATGTATGTTTAAAATTTCTTCAGTATGTTCTTCCAGTGTCTTCTTAATATCCTTAATCTCTTCCTTCACTTCATTAAGTTGGTCCACAATATTTGTTTGGACAGCTTTGATTAGTTGTTTGATGTTCTTCATCTCTTCCTGGTGTTTAGTTTGTTCATTGGAATGGTCCATGTCTTCCTATTTCTCAATATGGTTTGTAATTTTTTATTGCCCTCTCATCATCATTTTATCTTGATGGGTTTATTCAGTTGATGAGCTTCTCTCTCTGCTCTAGAGTTTTATTTATCTGGTGGTTCTGTGTGTGTGTTAAGTTTTCTCTTTGACACTTTGTTCTTCTTGTTCTATATACTTGGTGTGCTCTATGTTCCCTTGAAGGAAAAATATTAAGCCAGAGAATCTGAAAGAGTTAAGAAAGGAAAAAGGATAATAGCAATAATAATAAAAGTTAGAAGAGGGGCTATATAAGACTTTGTAAAATGAATATTGTAATGTCAGCAGGTTAGAGTAATAGGGGGGAAAACATGGAGTAACTAAAATGGATTGGGAAACCAAATAGAGAAAAATATATGGAATGATTTAAAAGGCCAGAATGATGACGAGAAAGAAAAAGAATAAAGAAAGCCCTGAAAAGAACAAGTTAATAAAAAAAGAAAACAAAATAGACAAGATAGAAATTGAAACCAGTAATGTTGAGGACTAATGAAAAAAGGTGGAATGCAAGAACCATAACAGAAAACAGAGGATAGAAAATGAAAGAAGGAAAAGAGATAGCATTTTTAGACAAAATTAATATACAAGGAAATTGGGAAATCAAGGAAGAAGAAGCATAGCAAAGAAGAAACAAGCTAGCAGCACCTATTTTTAAAAAACAAAGGGGGAGGAAGAAAGAGGAAAGAAAAGCAAGAAACAAATAAACAAGAAAGAAAAACCAAAGAAACACACAAGCAAGGAGTCAAACAAAGATAAGGAAGAACAGCATTCCTTCCTGGGAGCCTCTCAGTCTGTCTGTATTCATCAATCAATTATCCTACATCATTCTGTCTGCAGGTTTTGAGGTGGATTTCAGTGAGTAAACTAAGGTAATTTTTTAAACCAACCTTTTTTTTTTTTTTTTTTTTTTTAGAAAAATGGGACCCAAATAAGTTAGTACAAAAATAAGGTCTATGTTTTCCCTGTCCTACGTTATCAGCTAGATGTTAGATATCCTGGTGAATCACTACTCTTAGAAGAGCCAGGAATTGAACTAGGGACCTCATATATTCAAGACAGAAATTCCTCCACTGAGCCAACTTACTAATTGGGTCAGTTAGCTCTTCAGAAAGCTATTTAGTCATTTTCCCCTGTGAAGGTTTTACTCTCCTTTGGCAACAGGATTCAGCAGGCTGCATGAATAGATCTCCCCTCCCCTCTCCTGGTTAGGTTGAGTTCCCTTTTGAAATTCAAATGGGAACCTGATGACTGAGTTCACCTCACTAAAATGGTTTACTACTCTCTTTTAGACAACTCCCTCCTCCCACGGGACTGTAAATAGGCTTGTGGAAACTTATTAAGCACTACCCATTGCCTGATAGTCTTAGGGGAGTTGAAATTCTGATAGTCCTCATGAGGAATTATAAAATTTGCTGCGTCTGCCCTCTCTCAAGCCAAGCCTCTGCATCCCAGGATGGCTGGGTAAATCAAGCTTCCTCAGCAGATTTGCCTCTCCCCTCAGCTGTGTGCCACTTCAAGTTGTGCTCCCCAAAGTTCTAAGGGAGTCAAGATAACCAAGTTCACAACACTGAAATGATTTACAAGCATCTTCTAGACCACCCTCTCCACCCAGGAGACTCTAAAAATGCTTGTGGAAACTCATTCAGCACGACCCCTTGCATGACTCCCTTAGGGGAGATGAAATTCTGATAGTCCTCAGTGCAGAACTATTAAATTGGCTGAGTCCACCCTCTCTCAAGCCAAGCATCTGTATCCCAGGGCAGCTAGGTAAATCAGTCTTCCTCAGCAGATTCGCCTCTTCCCTCAGCCTGGGGTCATTTCAAGCTGGCTGGTGTGCTGCCCAAAGTTCTAAGGGAGCCCAGGCAACCAAACCCACAATAGGAAACCCCTCTCCACGCTTTGCCAGGGCCCTCCCACTCTCCAAGAATGCTCGCTCTCACTGGGTTGCTGGTGGGCTCACCCTAGCCCTTTTTCCTGAGAGTGGGTTTAGACACCTACATCCATGATTTCCAGCTCAGGGCTAAAAAACCCACAGTTTTATCTTGAAAAATCTATCTCCCTGGCCAGCTCCCTCCAGATCAATGTCCCAAAGGCTCTCACTCCATTAACTCCCAGAACAGCTCACTTGGGCAGGATCCTGTCCCCAATCAGCAGTTTTTGCGAGAGAGATGATGAGTGCTCACTTAACCCAATGCCATCTTGCCTCAGTGGATTATTTTTTAAACATAAATTTATTAACTGCATGGTTTAAATCACTGAAGATTCTACACAATATCTCTGAAATTTTACATGGACATCATTCACCACAAAGCTTATTTTCTTTGGCATAGTCCCAGGTGTGTTTCTTTCACAAGTGAAGAATTATCAAAGTTTTCTATATTCCAGGTGCTTGCTTCTGCATAGACCAGGGGGTCTATGGAGTTTGAATTGAAATTCAGAAAAACATTATTCTTGTGTGGACAAGTTGGTGTGGGTGTGATTTTTCTAAAATTAAATAATACAGTGTATAATGTGGACTTAGTAAGGGATCAATGGTTTTCACCTGACTGGCAAAGGGGTCCATGGACCAGATAAAGTTAAGAACCCTTGTCCTAGACCAACCTCCAATGTTCACTTTTTTCTCATTGGTCACCAGTCCTGGACTTGAATATCATGCACTCCTCACATCACTGAATGCACAATATATCTGCAGGGTATCAGTCTGCATATTAGATGTGATTTCTCCTTTGGAGCAACGAGATGAGCTTTGTTGGGAAGGAAGAGGCTTTCACTAAAGTAAGAGTCCAGTTGAACTCCAGGAACCTGTTCTTCAATATGATGTGATACCTGATAAGTGGGAGTGCAGGAACTTAGTAGTGTCAACTTCAGGTTTTCTTGAGTAAATGAGATTTTCTGAAATGGCAACAAAGATATTGGGAGAAAATTCTAAAAATGATGTCATTATATTTTCCCTTATCAATCACTATTCATATGTCCTTCTGTAAATACTTTGTCTTTAGGAAAGTAATGTACATACTGGAGTAAACTATTCTATAATAGCATTTGTCCTGGCCCACCAATGTTATGAATTCCCCCTCTTTATCTAATCAACTTCCCCCCTTCATTTTATTTCTCTCTTATTTTAATTCAAAATATCCTTCCTAATTTTCCACAAGCTGCTTTATTCCTCCATTTCTCATTATTTTGCCACTTAGGGGCCATATTAGTCATGGTTCTCCATAGAAACAATATGAACAGAATATACATATATATTAAGAGATTTGTTATATAAATTACTTATGCAGATGGGGGAACTGTCAAATCTGAATTCTGCAGGGAAAGCTGCAAAGTGGAAACTGATAGGTGTGAGATTGAACTCTACAGGGGAAACTGGCTAGCTGGGAGTAGAGGCAGAAATTCTTCTTTATGACTCCTGAAACCCTCAGTTTTTCTTTTTAATTCCTTAAACTGATTGGATGAGGAGACTCTGCAAATTGCTGATGGTAGTCTCCTTGCTTGATTGTACATGCACTTAGCTAGGTAAAAGCAACTGATTTTAAATGAAACTCCACCTACAAAAAAATACCATCACAGTAACAATCAGGCAGGCACTTGTTTGACCAAACAACTAGAAACCATAACCTAGCCAAGTTGATACATGAAATTAGCCATGGCAAGTGTCAGTATTTGAAATATACTTCATGAGCTTTGGTACTTTTTCAGCATTTTCATTCCTCTAATAAAACTCTCCCAATTTTTAAAAATAATGATTGCTGGAGGGAAAATAGACCTTGTGGAGCCAGAAACAATACCCATGCAAAATATCTGCAAGAAGGACAAATACACCATGTGTCAATGGTAAACTTCATGTGCATGAAAACCATGCACCAAAATAAGGATATCATGAATTCACCACAAGCATCTTATTGCAATTAGAAGTGGAAACTAGCAGAAAGTATTGGATAGATCATATTTAGAGAAGAAATTTCCCTTTGCTCAAAATCATCAAATGAATTTTTATGAAAGTACATTTGCATAAGCTGGATCATATTCTTAGCCTTTGGAACACAATATAATCTTCAAAATTATTCAGATAGTTCTGCACTTGAGTTTCTTCAAAAGAGTAAATCTATATACATAAAGGAGAGTAATTCACCATACATATATAATATGGGAAAGATATTAATTGGAGACTCTCACTAAATGATCATCCTAGAATTCATTTGTAGAGCAATTCATTAAAGTGTGTCTCTCTTCTCCACACCAACAGCAGAGATTTCACACTAGAAAGGATTACTTTGAATGCAATGATTTTCCTGATGGTTTCCTCAGAGTTCCCCATTGACCCAACATATATTAATTCACATGTATAAGAAACCCTTTATCACCAATCAATGTAGAAAATTCCTCAGTAAATGGTTATAATTTAATCAACTTAAGCACCATCATAATGCCAGCAAATATAAGAATGTCATCTATGTGGGAAATCCTTTAGTTATTCCTCTAAACTTAGACAACTTGGGAAAACTCATACTGTAGAAACACCCTATAAATGAATATAGGAAAGAATACCATGAGAGCATTGACCCTTATAGACACCAATAATCACATTGGAGATAGATGATATAAATATTGTGAACATGGGAAATACATAACAGATTGCTAATTTGTATTCCTATAAAGCAGGGGTTCTTAACCAGGACTCCATGGACCCCCAAGTAGTCTGTGGGCTTGAATTGAAAAAAGTCAACTTATTATTTTTATTTTCCCTGACCTGTAACTGAAATCTAGCATTTCCTTCACTTATGAATGTATGTAATAAAGTACAGTAATATTCATTTCACCTAATGGACAAAGAAGTCTGTGGAACAAAAAGCTTAAGAAATCATGCTCTAAAGGACATGGGAGAGAAACCCTATGCCTATAATCAGTGTGGAAGGACCTTTAGGTTTCTTTATCTATGAATCAACATGAGCAAATTTACAATGGAGAGCGACAATGTGAAAACCATTGGTCAAAATATGTCATAATGTGACATGAGAGGACTCACCACATAAATGTATCAAAGGTAAGAGTCTTCTGCCATAGCACTAACTTAAAAGAAGCCAGAGAATGCACATGGGAGAAATTCTATATTAACGTAATCCATATGGAAATGCCTTTGTGTATAATATATCCTTAAACAACATGAGTGAACTCCATGGAGAAAAAAACTAGATCTGGAATCGCTGCACATGAGCAACGAGCAGACTCCAGCTTTTGATCTTATTAGTAATAATCTCCAAACAGGAAATAAGAGTGTCTTTACCAGAAGTTTGAAGCCTCTTGAATAGCAAATAATTCAACCTAGAAAAGCCATTCAATGAAATACATATGGAAATTCTTTTGCTCATAGAACAACTCATAGAATATATGAGAATTCACCCTTTATAAATCACCCTCAGTGTGATGAATGAAGGAAACTTTTCAGTGGTCACTTATTCCTCCATCAACATTAATGTTCTCGTATTGAGGAGATACTAGTACTGATATCAAAATGGGAAAGCTTCAGCTGGATTTCCCATAAGAAAAATCAGACTGGATAAAAATTCTGTCCAGTACCCTTAAACCCACAATTTGTGTGATTATTCAGAACTTAGCTCAATCTTGGAATGTGAAGTGAATGCTTCATGCCACATTTAATGACAAATACTAAAAGAGATTCTGCTTGTAGTAGGTTGGTATTATTTATGAACTCCAAAAATAGATATTGGAATATGTTTGTAACTGGCCTGATTGCACAGTAGATTGTATTGGATTCAAAGGTTTTGCTTTTACTTGATTAAATAATGACTAAGATTGTGATTGGGCCAAATTAGTAAGACATTGAGTTTCCACCCATTGGGTGGGGACTCATAGAGAAACTCACAGAGAAAACTATTCTGCCAAGCAGAGGAGTTAGTTGGAGTTTTGATGCTGGAGTTTTGAGCTGGAACCCAGGAAGTAAGCATACATTGGAGCAGAACAGCTGAGATTGGAGAGAATCGAGCCCCAGGGAAAGAGATGAGCAATTTTCCTGATAGTTTACACCTGGACTTGTGGGAAAAGCAGAGCAGCTGAACCCAGAAGAAATGAGCCACAGGAAGAGATGAACCCATGATGCCAAATCCTTGCAAATGTTGGCAGACATCTTGCTCCAACACATTTCAAAAAGAAACAGATGTGACAATATTTGAGGATTACTGGGATATTGGCAAGAAAATTTCCCAGAATCCAAAACCATATATTAGTATTTTAATGCCAAAGTGTTTTTTTCTATAATGATAGAGAGGTCACAGGAAATGAAGATATGGAAGAATATTACATATGTGAAGGTAGTCCCATTTTCAGAATGCCTTATATGCTTATACTAATTTATGTAACCTCAAAACACTGATCCTTGGAGATCACTTTTGAAAGTATTCCACTCACAGTTATACAATTTATATGGATGAAAGACCTTAAATACTTAGTATCTCAGAGGAAGAAAGAGCTGCCCATACAGAATGCAGGTAAACCTGCATGAGATCTGTCTTCAGAAAGGGCAGGAGCTGCACCATGAATTGTGGCCCCTATTCCAATCAGCTATTTGTACAACCCAGGTTAATGGGTTGTTGCATGGGATCCAAGGTGTGCCTAAAGCCCCAGATGGTAGCTGCATCAAGTTTGTCTGAGTGTGTATATGTGAATAGTTGGGGAGAGGGGGCATAGCACCATCTTATCATTAAAAGAAATTAAACATTGAAATGTTTAGGCATAATTGACATAAACATATCATATACGGGGTAGGGTGACCACTCTGAATCACCTTGTTCAGACACTCAAAAATCTGGTTATTTTATACTCCTGGTTCTTATATTTAGGTCTTTTAAGCATTTTGAGTTAATTTTTGGATATAGTGTGAGACAGGTGTCCCCATCTTTCCTTTGCTTATGAATATCCAGTTCTCTCAGTACCATTTGTTTAAGAGACTTTTCTTCCTCAATTGCATGGCCTGAGTCTTTTAAATATCAATTGACCATAGACAAGAGACTCTATTTCTGAACTCTAAATTTAGAAATTAGAAGGTAGAAAATTAAGAAATTTAGAAAATTTCTATTATAAAAAATGGAAATTAAGAAAGTAGAAATAGATATTCATGCTTGAAAGCTTAGGTTCAACAAACGTCATCTAACCATGGCATAAAAGTCTCAACTAAGGTTTGTGGAATCAAGGTGATGTTAGCCTAAGGGTATCCATAGACTTCTGAATAAGAAGGAAAGATTGGAGAGTTCAGGACAAGCATGAGTTTTGTGATGACAGGGGGTGTGGTCAGCATTAAAACCCAGCAAGAAATATAGGATAGGGAGGAGGAACCTCTTGTGGGGGTGTTAGAGTCCAGGCAAGCAACCAAGAAGGGAACAGGAAGCAAAGTCATGTAAATGAAGTGAAGCACAAGGGAACATCAGAAGAGTGAAGGGAAGTATGGGGAAAGTGTGTACAACTAAGAATTACAGGAGAAGACCAATATAGGTAAAGAAGCTATTAACAATATTAACCTGAAGTGATACTATGCTGTTATAGGTTTTGAGGCTCTTTGGAAGAGGTGGGTAAGACATATAAGAGTAGGGTAGGTGATGTAAATAACATCTTTATAGTAATAAAATTGGATGTTAATGGATTAAACTTCCGAATCAAAAGATACAATCTTGTGGAATGAATAAAAACATATGAGGTTTCTATATGCTGCTTACAAGAGGCTCATTTAGATGCAAGGATAAAAATAGGTTGAAAGTTAGGGGCTGGAAAAAGATATTTCACAATACATTAAAAAATAACCTGGGGTATTGTAGCAATTTGATAAAATTTATGACTTCCAAAGAAAAGATATTATGTTTGTAAACTGTTCTGTTCCTCTGAGTGTGATGCCCTTTGATTGTATTAAATTCAAAGGTTTCACAATTACTTGATTAAATCAAGATTGGGGCTTTGATTTGACCACATCAGTAGTTCATGAATCAGGGCTGAGTGTCCGCCCCCTTTGTGTGTTAAATAAAGGCACACTCACTCAGGGAGACACATAGGAGAACAGAGGAGAAGATACAAAAGATGAAGAGAGAGAGAACTTTGTCAGTTTTGATCCTGAAGCCCTGAGGAAGGTAAGAGTCATTCACCTGACTGTTTACAGCTGGCCTCGTGAAAAGAATAAAGCAGCTGAGTCCAGAAAGAAATGAGCACCTTGCCAGTCTTTAGGTGAGATCAGAAGAGGCTGGGACCACGGAGCCTTAAGAGGAAGAAGGAAAGCTGAATGCTTGCACAATTTGGAAAGAGACTTTGATGAGAAAAGCAACCTTGAGTTGGACTCTTTAGAGCCTTGTAACTGTAAGATTCTACCCCAAATAAATATATTTTATAAAAGCCAACAGATTTCTGCACCAATTTGGCTCACTATTAAAGATAGTTATAGTAATATCAGGCAAAAATAGACTTCAAACGCAAAGCTTTTATGAGACACAAAGAAGAACATTATATATTATTAAAAGGGGCAATCCAGCAAGAAGAAATAACAATCATAAATATCTATACACTTAACCAGATACCCCAAAATACATGAGACAAATACTGGCAAAACTGAAGGGAGAAATAGACATCTCTACAATTACAGCTGGAGAATTCAATACACTGCTGACATCAATAAATAGAACATCTAGGCAGAAGATCAATAAGGAAGCAGAGAACTTGAACAACTTGATAAATGAATTAGACCATACAGACATATACTGAACAATGCAACCCCAAACTGCAGGATACATTTTCTTCTCCAGTGATCATGAATAATTCTCAAGGATTGAGGATATATTGGATCACAAAACAAGTCGAAATGAATTTTAAAAGATTATAATTATAAAAAGTGCTTTCTCTGATCATAATGCAATGAAGCTGGAAATCAATGAGGGAGAAGACTGGAAAATACATAAATGTATGGGGGTTAAAGAACACACTACTAACCAATGGGTCAAAAATGAAACTGAAAGAGAAATCAGTAAGTATATCAAAATGAATAAAAATAAGAACACAACATATATAAACTTTAGCTGCAGCCAAGGAATTGTTGTGAGGAAAATTTATGGTGCTAAACACCTACTTTAAAAAGGAAGAAAGATTAAAAATTCAGTCATAGCTAAGCCCTTGGAGGAAGTAGAATAAGATCATAAAAATAATCCTAAAGCAAGCAGAGGGAAACAACAGAAAATTAAGAACAACAGCAATGAAAAAACCAATACAGAGACTCAACAAAATCAACTGTTGGTTCTTTGAGATGATAAACAAAATTGTTGAAGTTTAGCTAGACTGTCAAAATAAGAGAGAAGACACAAATAAATAAAATCAGAATTGAGAGGTGGTTTGTTACTACTGACACCACATAAATAAAAGAAATCATAAGAAAATACTATGAACAAGTTTACGCCAACAAACTAGACAACATAGACCAAATGGATAGATTTCTAGAAACACAGAAACAACCTACAATGACCTTGGAAGAAATAGAAGACTTCAATAAAGCAATCACAATTAAAGATATTGAAACAATCATCAAAAACCTCTCAACAATAAAAAGCCCAGGGTCAGATGGCTTCACAGGTGAATTCTACCAATCATTCAACGATTTAACAATAAACTTGCTCAAACTATTACAAAAAAATTTAACAGGAGGGAGACTTACAAAACTCGTTCTACAATGCCAACATCAACATAATTCCAAAACCAGTAAAGTTACTATGAAAAAAATAAAATTACAGACCCATTTCCCTAGTGAATATAGATGCAAAAATTCTCAGGGAAGGAGGCAAGATGGCATCAGTTTAGGTGGACACTCACCATCTTGCTCTCAGTGGATGGCTGATTGTGGACAGCATCCTGACTGAGTGGTTTGTTCTGGGGGCCCACAGAGTGAGAACCTTGGGGACATGGATCTGGAGGGAGCTGGATGGCAAGATCGATTGCTGAGGAAAGTATACTGACTTTTTCCCCAGCTGTGGTAATGGAGGTGGATGACTGAGCCCCACCCTCAGGGCAAAAGGCTGGAATGAGCCTGACTCCCACCAGCAACCCAGTGAGAGGGAGTGCTCTCCGAGAGTGAGAGGGTTCTGGTGGAGGGTTGAGAGGGGTTTTCTTTCTGTGGGTTTGGCTGCCTGAACCCCCTTGCAGATTTGGGGAGCAAAATAGCCAGCTTTAAGCAGCACCAGGCTGAGGGGAAAGGTGAATCTGCTGAGGAAGTCTGACTTACCTAGTTGCCCAGGGATATGCTCTGCATCTTGCTGGCAACCCAGTGAGAGGGAGCATTCTCTGAGAGTGGGAGGGTTCTGACAAAAGGTAGAGAGAAGTTTCATTTCTGTGGGTTTGATTGCCTGGACCCCTCACAGCTTTGGGGAGCAAATCAGCTGGCTTGAAGTGTCACCAGGCTGAGGGGAGAGGCGAATCTGTTGAGGAAGCCTGGTTTACCTAACAGCCCTGTGATATGGAAGCTTGGCTTGGGAGGGGGCAGAGTCAGCCAATTTTATCATTCAGTGGTGACAAGTATCAGAGCTTCAGATCCCCTGGGGAGGCTTGGCAGTGGGAAGTGTTTGATAAGTTTCCAGGTACATGTTTAGGGTCCCCTCAGTGGAAGAGGTGGTTTAGAAGAGGCCTTCTTTTGGGTCCCATATTTCTCCAAAAAAAAAAAAGACGGTTACTAAAAAAAAAAAAAAGTAACTTAGTTTAATCGCTAAAATCTGCCTCAAAACCTGCAGATAGAATCCTGCAGGGTAATTGATTACTGAACACAAGCAGGCTGAGGGCCTTCACAGGGGCCCAGGAAGGAAAACTGTTCTTCCTTAGCTTTTTTGACTACTTGCTTGTTTGTTTGTTTGGTTTTTCTTTGTTTGCTTCTTTGTCTCTTGCTTTTCTTTCTTCTTCCTCCCCCCTCTTTTTTTTTTAAATTAGGTGCTGCTAGCTTCTCTCTTCTTTGCTGTGCTACTTCTTCCATGATTTCCCATTCTGTCTGTATTGATTTTGTCTACCTATGTGATATCTTTTACTTCTTTTATCTTTCTACCCAATCCTTTAATTATATTGTATTTTTAGTTTTTTTTTAAGTTTCCATGTATTTTATGTCTTCCATTTAAGCATCATTATTATTTCATTTTCCTAGTAATTGTATTTGGCTAATATATGGACTTCATCTTTAAAGAAGCTTTGAATCACAGAAGGTTTACAACAGGGGTGGGAGAGGATTGTTGATGGGGGTTGTCAGGGATGAGGGTTTCATGGAAGGAAGTTTACCTGAACATACATAAAAGGTATGTAAAATTTTTCACATTATCATGGGGTGGGGCATGGTGACAGTGGGTGGAAAACCACACAATAATTGAGACAATACTGGATTCTCAGCCTGGAGAGCTCTGTCACATTCTCCAAGGGAGCAGCAACAGTACCCCAAGTGCAGGGGCAGTGTCTGGCTAAGGAGCAAGATCCACTGATGGGTTCTTCTTATTGATGACTAATCTTATGAGTCTTTGTTCTTGAAATTGAAACTTAGCCTATTGTTAAGGGGTGCCTTAGGGTTGCCTCCTTGTTGCTCAAATGTGGCCTCTCTCTAAGCCAAACTCAGCATATGAACGCATTACCTTCCTCCCAGCATGGGGCATGACTCCTGGGTTGAGCTTCCCTGGCAACGAGGGATTACTACCCAGTGCCTACTGGCAATATGACTGGAAAAAGACTTTGAATAAAAGGGGGAAAAGGTAAAGACATATGAGTTCATACATCTAAGAGAATTCAAAATGACTCGGGAGGTCATCACAGAGGTAACGCTTATGCTCACCTCAGAACACCAAAGTGGATATCACCCCAAATAGAAGGGTTTCTGAGGGCTCTGAAGACACTCAGGTCCTATATAAGGGTGGATAACTCCAGAGATTTATGCCTTATCAGTGGGCTCTACTTTGGAAACTGTGCTCCTGAAAGTGACAGAGTTGGACTCAAATAAGTCCTCCCTGCACATGGTCCATCAGTCCCTTTTACTCAAACCTATATGTGGTGCTGGAGTTTATAGGTGTACTTCCAGAGACTGGAGTCTTTGGCCTGCCCATGTGCCGGCTGTGCCTGGAATCTTGGTGTAGCTGCAACTCCTACTCTACAGCTCAATGGACTCACCCAAGACTCCTGGTGGGGAGATGATGATGGACAATGCCATCCCAAGGAATAGAGAGAGTCTGCAGCTGCAGGCAGGATAATTCCATCCATCTTATCCATGGGATATAAGTTCCCTCTAAATTGGAGGTGGAGTGGACATCACCATCCCAGACTTCTCAGGATTGGGGGAAGAGCTATGGACTAGAGTGGACTTCCTGGTATTCTGTTTTAGACATATTGTGATTCAAGCAACAGATGAAATTAGAACATTAATGTGGAGCCAGTGGCCACTGGTCTCTTTGGGGGCAGGGAGAGTGAGAAATATTTATAATACAGGGATTTTTTGGGGGATTTGGGGTTTATCCTAAGTGACATTACAACGACAGATATAGGCTATTTTACATCAGCATATAACATGCAGAACTGTGAGGGAGAGAGTGTGATCTGCAATTTGAGCTATGGTCCCTGCTTAGTGGCAAAGCCCCAGGATGTTTATATCCATTGCAGGTGATGTGCCACAATAATGAAGGATGTTTATGTGGGAGGTTGTGGGAGGTGTGGGAGGTGGGAAACATGGGAATCCCTATAAATTTTGTGTAACATTTATGTAATCTAAGCATCTTTTAAAAAATAAAAAACTAAAAATTTTTCACACAAAAAAATATTTGGAACTTTCAATGATAGAAATTTTAAGTTACCTGCGTTTAAATATGCTTTTACTTCTCTCTCCCTTCTTTCTTTATCTGGATTGCAATTTCTTTTGTGTTAAGCACCTTGGAAACTCTTGCCCATTTTCATTACTTCACCTTGATGGTCCACACAATAAAAATTACCTTGCTCTTCAAAAAAAAAATTCTCAACAAAATATGTGCTCATCGAATCCAAAAGCACATTAAAAAATTATACATCATGATCAAGTGGGTTTCACCCCAGATATGCAAGGGCGTTTCAAAATAATAAAATAAATCAGTATAATACAACACATTAATAAATTGAAGAAGAAAAATCACATGATCATCTCAATTGATGCTGAAAGGAATTTTGACAAAATGCAGCACTTTCTTTTTAATTAAAAAAGTATTGAAGTATATCATTCATACATGAATATACATAAACAACTAAGTTATAGTAAAATATGTGAATTTACAAAACAAGCATGCATATAATAATACAGGGCTTCCACATATCACCCCACCACCAACATCTTGCATTATTGTGAAATTGTTACAAACTATGAAAGAGCATTGTCAAAATATTATTACTAACTATAGCACATATTTTACATTTGGTGTATTTTTCCCAAACCCACCTAATTATTAACATCCTGTATTATATATTTTCCTTTAGTTCATGAGAGAACATGTTCATATATATTCTGTTAACCACAGTCCATCTTCCACCACAGGATTCATTTTATTAACAGGTCCCTTCTTTGTACAATCCATTCAAAGTGTATACTCAGTGTCTTTCATTTTCACCACAGAGTTGTCTTGTCACTATCTCAGTTAATTTTATAATGTTTTCATTATTACAAAAGGAAAAATACCATACTCCCTTATGTCCCCCATTCTTGTCCCTTAGAATTGATACATCTTTTTTCCATTCCTGAAGAATATTACATTATTATTGTTAACTATCATCCATGAGTTACATTTGTTGTAGTAATCCTGTGTGTAACAATATTCTTAAAACTATGCAAATGAACATACTTATATTTATACTGTCAACCACAATCTTCAACCATCATCTAAATCTCTCTTACAGTACCTAGATTAATCTTTAGCTTCCTTTCAATTGATATTTACATCCATATGCTACCACTTTCAGCCATAATAACATGTATAGATCGGCAATGTTAGTGGTACTCACTGTAATGTGTTACCATCAACTCAATTCATTTCCACACTTTTAAAATAAGCATTACAAATTCTACACTCATGAAGCATCAGCTCCCATTCTCAAGACACACTCTATTTCCTAGTAACATATACTCTGTGAGTTTGCTCATCTTATTTAGTTCATATTAGTGAGATTGTACAATATTTATCCTTTTGTGTCCAAATTATTTCACTCAGCATAGTGTCCTCAAGGTTCATCCATGTTGTCATGTGAATCCTGATTTCATTTCTTCTTACAACTGAATAGTATTCCATTGTATGTATATACTACATGTTTTTGTTGACTCATAGGTTGATGGACACTTGAGCTGTTTCCGTATTTTAAAAGTTGTGAAGAATGCTGCTATGAAAATTGGTGTGCAAATGTCAGTTCATGTCCTTGCTTTCCATTCTTCTGAATATGTTCTTGGTAACAAGTTTACTGAATCATATAGAAGTTGTATATTTAGCACCTTGATGTACCACCAGTCTGCCTTTGGTGCACCATTTTATATTCCTGCACCATTCTACATTCCTATCAACAGTTAA
>JAQZBX010072182.1:0-15113 GCA_029593785.1 Cabassous unicinctus | reverse complement strand
CCGAAGGGCAAGTATTTAATAATATTCTTGAAAACAAAGCAAAACAAGAAAATTCCCTAACTTTCCAAAGAAGGAAAGTTAAAACCTAAAGATTACACTTAAATTTTTAGATTTCTATTTCTGAGTCTTTAACATCCTAGTGAAATTTAATTTAATGGACAGAAAAAGTCAAATCAAGGATTGAATTAGGAAGTGATATAATTTCCCATTAAAAATATTCATAGTTAATTCTGTCACTCAGTTTCAAACTTCAGAGTAAATGCTGTTTACTTGATTTTTCTTAGACACCCATATCTAAGAGTTAGCAAATAATGTTGTTACCAATTACATTTACTTTCACTTCTAGTCTTTTTCAGTGGTCTCACTGCTACCACTTTAATTAAGGAACTTGTTGCCTCCTAGCCTATTTTAATGATTTCGAAACCTTCTAAATGGTCTCCTAAAACATAAATCATTCTCTCAAACCACATTATAATACTGCTGTCCAGGGAATATCACAAAGCTCAGTTGAAGTGTTTCCAAGATTACAAGCCACTGAGGTTAAGATCATATACCTTCAATTTGAATGTATTATTCTTCCTATCTTATTGTGCATAATATGCCTTTAATAAATGCTTTGGCTAAATTTAAAAAGCCTTTCTCTAAATCAATGTATCATATGCATGCACTCATTATTTTAGATCAAAGGTATATAATTAATTTTATTACTAACAAAAAACATTTTAATAATAAATAATGACTGTTCACATTAACACCATCATACATTCAAGTATCTTAGAAAAGAACAGCAAAATGAATCCCCAAAAATGAATTAATAAAGATATATTCCATGAAAATTAGTAAAACAGAAAAGAAATTAAAAGTCCATTTGTAAAATATATCCAAGGACTGTTTTTTGTTAAATTTCAGTTTTAGAAGCCTCCTTTGCCAAATCAGATTTAAAAAAAATAAAAAAAAAACAAAACAATAGCATAATAAAAAAGAAAGGAACTGTAATTGTGGATGTAATTTAAAAAGCTATGATCATATTATATGCAACCATATCACACATTAAAATATTTAAATTAGAAAAGATTTTCTTTAAAACACAAATTACTGTATGGGACTAAAAGAAAGGTAGAAAAACTGAATAGATCAATAAGTAGAAAAGGTATTCAAACAATGATTATATACCTATACATTAAAAACAATGGACCCAGGGGTTTTTATGGGTCTATTATAACACCCTTCAGAGAGGAGAAAATCTTAGGAAAATTAAGGTGTTCCAAAATATAGGGCAAGACAGGAGGTTAAAACTAAGCAAATGATAGTTATAAAATTATTATAGATCATTATTAAATACCCATCTCATTAGCGAATGGAATATTTGGAAAACCAATATAGCAGTGCATTAAAGTGATAAAAATGGTTTATTTGGGGCCTTAAAAGATAGCTCAACATTACAGAATATGCTCAACCTATAATTACCAATTACAAGGTAATAAAGAATCCAGAGTGAGAGAAAAACAGAAAAACAAGAAATGATTAGTCTTCTGAATATTAGATACTGGGATTATCAGATCAGATAATATATTAAGTATGCATAAAATGATATAGAAACATAAGGGGAAACGGATATTATAATGAAGAAGAGAAAGATTTGAGATAAAATTAGAATTAAAATACTACAATTAAAATTATTCCAAAAGAAAGGAAAAATGATGAAAACTAAGAAACCAATTCTATTTTAAAGAGCAGATATGACATACCTCAAAAGAAATTAGTGATCTAATATATGTATCTAAAGAAATTACCCAGTATGCAACACAGAAAGACAAACACATAGAAAATACATGAAACTTGGATTTCTACTCAGGGATTTAGAGACCTGGGAAGCATATCACTTGCTTCCTTACAACCAGATAAAATACAAACCACAAGTTCATAACCTCTCTTGAATCTACAGGGAATTGAGATTGCAAGACAACCAAATAATTCAAAATCTATGAAGACAAAAAAGATGGCAAGATAAGGAGCACTTGCTCATCTTGAAAAGAGATAGACATGGTAAGAACTGAGCTAGAATAGATGACAAGTTGTTGGAAGCTTATCGTGGGCTGGCAAGAGAGCATGAAGCATCTGGGGACTGCAGATACAAGGAGGGAGAGGGTGGCTTCCTGTTGCAAGCTTTTTCTCCACAAATGCTGCCTGGAATTCATAGAGAAGTTTGGGGTGAGTACTGATAAAGCTTCCTTCATAGTGCATGTCGGGCAGAAGAGGAGCAGACACTTGGGGGGGGGGTTCACAAAACTGTATGTAAACTGGTGTCATCCATTCCCTCTATGAAATAAAAGTTTTAATCACTGGAGGAAAGAGCAATAAACACTGTCATCTTTAGGGAACAGTGAAAACTCATTGCAAGTGGGAGAAGTGAAGAAAATAAAAGCTTCTGTCTCTGGTTGTAGGGTAGGAACAGCTGGTGGGCTCAGAACTATACTTGGAAGAAGGTCAGAAGCATTGTGAAAGCCATACCTTAGTGACGCAGATACAACGTGCCTGCCTTTGTCAGGCTTAAACAGTGGCTTACTCAGAATGACAGGTAACATGTCCCAAACCTACACTACCCAACTTGGAAATTTCTGAGTTAATGTAACAGTGGATTACTGCTCTAAAATCTGTAAAAGACTGATTTTTTCTGAGACTCAGTGCAAAGGGAGACCTAAATCTGAATTTGCAGCAGTCATTGAGGAAAAAATAAACCTCTGGTAAACCAGCTTTCACATCAAACACAAGGTATCATTAGAAGAATGCAAAGACTATAAAGCACTGAGGATAATCCTAGTGACAGTGAACCTCAAATTAAACTTAACTCCTCACTAGATTAACTCAAACTACTTATTATAGGCTTTGTAGAAGGAAATACATGCCCATTTCCAAGAATAAAAATAGTGCATTTTAGTCTCTACTGTCCTACAAACAAATCCAGCTTTTGAAAAATATATGAAGCAGAAGTAAAGGTAAGCAAATACAACACACTAACAAAACAACCAATAGAACCAGACTAAGATATGGCTCAGATATTAGCACTTTCAGGTAGGAAATTTATAATAATTATAATTAATATGTAAAGGTCCTAATGGAAAACAAGTGGACAACACACAATAGCAGATGAGTGTTCAGCAGAGAGATGGAAACTAAAAGAATTAAATTGAAACACAGTAAAAGAGACAAAGAATGACTGCAATGGGCTCTTTGGGAGACAAGACAGAAGGAGAAAAGATTCAGTGAACTAGAATATGTCAGTACAAAGGATCCTAACTAAATCCAAACAGATAAAGAAGTGGGGAAAAAACAGAGCAACGAAGTGTATGAGACAATAAAAAATGTTCCAAAATACACATTACTGGAATTCAAGAAGCAGAAGATAGAAGAGGGGAAAATAAAATAAAACAACAAAAATAAAACAGGAAACAATTAGAAAACAAAATCGAAGATTTCATTCAAACATTTCAAGATCACTTAAATGTCAATGGTTAGAACACCAATTTAATCCTGAGACTGTCAATGGGATAAAAAACAAAAACAGAAATAAAACCTAAAGCCAAGACCCTAATCTATGCTGCCTACAAGAATCCCACTTTAAATATAAATGCAAAGATAGGTTAAAAGTAAAAGGATGGCAAAAGATACATGATGCAAATACTAACTTGAAGAAATCTGGATCAATTATGTTATATTAGATAATCTGGACTTCAAAATAAGGGATATTATCATTTTTGAAGACAAACAGGTCAATTCTTCAATTACGACATAAACATCATAAGTGTGTATGCACCTAACAACAAAGCTTCAAAATATATGAAGCAAGACCGACAGCACTAAAAGAATAAATTGCCAACTACACAATTAAATTACAGAATTCACACTCTGTTCTTAATAACTAGGCAGAAAATTAGCATGGTTAGTGGAAGACATGAGCAACACTACCAATAAAACTGACCTAATTGATAATTACAGAATACTCTACCCAACGAGAGCAGAAACATATAGTTTTCAAGTGCACAAAATATTTATCAAGGGTGACTATATTCTAGGCCATAAAACAAACTTTAAAAAATCAGAATTAATATAAACTATGTTTTTGGAAATAAACTATAAATCAATAACAGAAAGATATCTGGAAACTCCCAAATAATTAGGAATTACATAATACTTCTAAATAATTCATGGGTTAAAGATAAGGTCAAAAGGAAAAATTAAAATGTTTTGCACTAAATTAAACTGAAAATATAATATATCAGATTTGTGGAATGTATTAAAGTAATTCTTAAAGGGAAGTTTCAAATGATTTTTGCCACAGGAGCAAAGATAGCTCAATAGGAGAATAAAAGTTTTCAACAAATGTTGGGACAACTGAATATCCACATGCAAAAGAATTAATTGCATCTCTAACTTACATAATATACAAAAATTAATTCAAAATTGATCATAGATTGAAATGAAAGAGCTAAAACTATACAATTCTTAGAAGGAAATATAGGTGTAAATCATTGTGATCTTGAATTAAGCAATGGTTTCTTAAATATGACACAAAATACACATGCAAAAAAAAGAAAAATTGATAAATTGGAGAAAGGAAGCCATCAATAAAATGAAATAACACCCCAAATGGTAGAAAATATTTGCAAATCTTATATCCACTTAATCCAATAACATCTAATGTCCAGAATATATAAAGAAACTTTGCAACCCACCAATAAAAAGGCAGACACCAAATTAAAATTTAGGCAAAGGATCTGGATAGATATTTCTCCAAGGAAGATACACAAATGGCTAAAAAGCACATGGAACAATGCTCTAAATCATTAGACTAGAGAAATGTAAATCAAAACCTTGATGAGATACCACTTCAAAGATTCTAGAATGGCTAGAATCAAAAAGTCAGATAATAACAATTGTTGATGAGGGTGTGGAACCCCAATACATTGCAGGTGGGAATATAAAATTATGCACCTGCTTTGGAGAGGAGTCTGGCAGTTCCTCAAACATTTAACATAGATTTACCATATGGCCCAGGGATTTCATTCTGACATATATATACAAAGGAATGAAAACATATGTCCATGCAGAAACTTTTACATGAATATTTATAGCAGCACGATTGCTATTATTTATAATATTCAAAAGTTGGAATAACCCAAATGTCCATGTACCAATGAATGAATAAAAATAATGTAGACAATCCAAACAACGGAATATTATTCAGCCAAAAAAATTAATGAAGTACTGATAAATGCTACAACATGGATAAAACTTTGACACATTATGCTAATGGAAAGAAGCCAGAAATGAAAGACTACATAAAATATAATCACATTTATATACAATATACATAATTGACAAAATCATTGAAATCAGCAAGTAGATTAGTGGTTTTTAGGTGTTGTAGGGAGGGGGAATTAGGATTGACTACAAATAAGTTTTGTTTCTTTTTCAATGATGGAAATTAATTAGGGATTATGTTTGTACAACCTGTCAATATTATGCAGCCCACTGAATTATATACTCAAAATGAATAAAATGGTGAATTTTATATTATGTGACTTTTATCTCATTAAGAAAAAAAAATTTAAAGATACAATGTAGTATATTTTCCTCAGATGTTAGAAGTGGTCAAGAATCAGTAGTTCCAAACCTGAGTTTCATGCCTATTATGTCTTTAGATATTCTATTCTTTTTGCTTAAAATTTATTTTCCTTAACTTTTCTTTAATTATTGAATGACTACACACTTAAGATTTGGTTTAAATAAAATATCACTTGCGCTATTTTTTTTCTTTTTACATATATTAAAAGAGAAGATTCATGCTTGAAAATGTTTTGTTTATAGAAAGTGTTGTTTGATCCCAACTGTGAATAAAAAGCATTCCTTTTCAGTCTAACCCTCTTCAAAAATCAATGTTCACAAAGTATAAAAGGAAAATATAAGAAACCTAAACCCAAACACAGAGCTGTGGATTCTTTCTCTCCGTCAAACAATGGGAATTGGTCAGAGGAAAAGATTGAAATAACCAGTGACATATTGCCAAGAAAATAAGTAAGCAATGTGTTTAGGGAGAGAAATTCTCTAAGTGCTTGTTGAAGTGGCTTATGTGTTTTCACTGCAGAGGGGGTTGGAATACATTGATTTCCTCTTTAAAAGGTTCTTAATGAGTCATTGATTCAGATAGTTGCAGAGCAGATTTGTTTATATGTGCAGACGTGCAGACAGTGTAGGTTTAAGGACAGATTTAGAGGAACTGTTTTTCATGCTGATTTTATCACACAAATGATTTTGATTAAGAGCTTTAATTAAACCAAACTTTATCTTTGGGCATTTAAGAATATTGAAAGAATTGCCATTTTCTATTTTTCTTTTTCTTTTCTATAGTTCTTGAGCAAGTAAGTATTCTCTAACCATGGATGACATTTTTCAAAATTTACAAAATAATATTAAAACTGTTTTTTATTCAGACAGCCTATTCTTAAACATTCACCTTTTCTATTATTTAAAATTTACTCCTCACCTTCAACAATGTTACAAAATGAATTTTATAATTGCTTTTATTTCATATTATTTCACCTACAGGAGAAGATCTCCTAATAAATTCAATTTTTATGTAGCTATTTTATAAAACATCACTTACAAGTCAGTTGTTTAGAACTTAGAACACATTTATTTAAGTGTTGTTTTTTTTTTTTTAAAGTTGTTAAAAAATGTTATTAGATCCTTTGTTTTTTTTCCCCAAAGCTTGTCTAACCTATGTTCTGTAATACTAGATTCTTAGAGTGGCTATTTCTTTAAATAATTCTGTTTGTAAAAAAATGTGTTTATTATATACTCTGTTCTATATATTCTATACTGTGAGTATACTTTATGTATATTTCACTATATACATATTGCATATATGTAGTATATATATACATATATAGTGAAATTAAATAAAAAATATTTATTTTGGCATTGTATATTATTGTGTAAAAGGACTAAATAATACAAATAGAAAATTTCATTTTATGTTGGTCTGGAGAGACTCCCAGGAAATTTTGGAGTTTTTAGTAAGGACCAAAAACAGAAACAATGTTGATGATAGCAGTCTTTAAGTTTAATTTCATGTATATATGAAACATTATACCATTATAATTACAGTTATAAGAAATATTATAAAACATTACTGCCACTCTCCTCATCTTTATCAATTTGCCAATTACCCAACCAGGATAAGTTTTGGCCTATTTTGCTTCTTTTTCTTGCAGTTTGACAAATCATAAAAATAAAAATATTTCTTTCCCAACTGAGCAAATTTTGGATGTCAGAAAGAATATTTCACGTTATAATATCATTTTTTTATATAATTAAACTTTTTGATAAAATTACCAAAAATACTCATTCTTTGTATTATAAGAAGGCATCACACTC
This sequence comes from Cabassous unicinctus, assembly GCA_029593785.1. Classification (NCBI taxonomy): domain Eukaryota; kingdom Metazoa; phylum Chordata; class Mammalia; order Cingulata; family Chlamyphoridae; genus Cabassous; species Cabassous unicinctus. The sequence goes on along the minus strand of JAQZBX010072182.1, from coordinate 7,676 downwards.
TTATCCCTCACCACTTACTGTGCCTCAGAGTCCATTTTTAATTCACATTGACATATTGGATTATTTTGTGTGCCAGTGAACTGAATCTGATGAGGCGATGCATCAATCAATGATCTTTGTTGCCAGCAACACAGAAAAGTAATTTAATAAGTAATTATTGCTAATCCACACAATATCTGAGAAGGCCTAAGACCAGGCTTGTATGCTGCATAGCCAAGAATCACAAACCACATCACACTGTGGGGTTGTGAACCCCTCACTGACTGCTCTCACACAAATGCAATGTACCACGGCTGTGTCTATCACTCCTGACCTGGACATGGTGCTGTACTGCTAGAACCACTGCCATTGTTGCCTTTGGAAACTAAATGCCCCAGTCAACATAACTGGGTGCCAGTCTCTTCACATTTCTGGTTTATAAGCCCAAATCTTGCCTTGGTGTATCTCATTTGTGAAGCACTTGTCTGCATCCTAGTTTCAAAGGAAGCTAGGAAAGTGAGTATCTGGTATCAATATTTGGTAGCAGACACTAATAATATGGGAAGCCCCATAATCCCAACCATAAGAAAAGTTTAGAAGTGCAAAGTTACTGGTGAAGCGAGTTGCTAAATGATGTATCATGCAATCACAGGCAGAGGAACAACAGAGATTCTCAACAAATCACCACTTTATTACTTATTTAGCACAAAAACTTCAAAAGGGGAAGAGGTCCCATGGCGGTTGGTCTCTCACGGAGGCAAACTGTTTAGGTCAGGGTCATAGGTGGCAGCTCTGCACACACTGCTTCACCTAGCAGACAAGGGAAGGATGGTTATTTATACACCCCAGCAGGGAGGAAACCCTACCATTGAGCAATAAGCATGTATCAAGCAAACTCTTTAGAGTTCCTGTCCTGATAAGAAGCTGGAGCTGCTTGTTCCCAGTTTCAGTTTCAAGGTACAGTCAGGTTGTCCATTAGACCTAATGTCTCCCCTGGGCTATGGAATGGAAAAGTAATGAAACATAATCTAACGAGAGGAAAGGGAGGGTTATAGGCTACGGCTGGAAGGTTGCCACTGATTGTGTCTGTGACTTTCCCAGCATTACCAAAAGATCAAAAAGAGTCAGAATATATCAATATTGATAAGACTAATAACAACTAATACATATGGAGAGCTAAGATGTAAGTGGTATCACATAAGTGGTGAAAGGTAGTTAAAAATTGTAGAAGATGGTGCTTAAAGGATTATCTCAATTGAGGGTGAGGAATGACAGTAGTTAAGTAAAACTACTAGTTCAAATTGAATCCTACATATGGGTAGTGGGTTGAATTTTGTCTCCACAAACTTTATGTCCAAGTTCTAATCCTGGGTACCTGTGACTGTGAACTTATTTGGAAGCAGTGCTTTTGCAGATGTAGTTAAGTTATGGATCTTGAGATGAGATCATCCTGGATTTAGGGTGAGCCCTAAATCCGAGGACTGGTGTCCTTATAAGAGAATGCAGAGGGAGAATTGACCAAAACAGGGAAGAAGGCCAAGTGAAGATGGAGGCAGAAATTAACTGCCACAAAAGATTAGCAGACATCAGAAGCTGGAAGAGGCTAGGAAAGATTCTTCCCTAGAGATTTTGGCTGAGCATGGTCCTGCCAACCCCGTGATTTTGGACTTCTGTTTTTCAGAACTATGAGAGAATAAATTTCCATGGTTTCAAACCACCATGTTGGTAGTAATTTGTTACAGCAGCACAACACAATGAGTTAAAATAGTATGGTGTTTGCCTAAGAGGTTCTAATGTCTTTGGGCAGGTATAAGAAAGAAAACTTCTACATTACTGGCCTGTCTGTTGAACAGGATATGCCTCTGCTGTGAGTTGTTTGGCTATAGTATAATAAAGAATGTGACTTGTTTTTGTTTCCAGTTCTTAGGAGATATCTCCCAACTCTTTGGATTTCCAGAGATAGGAGCATCTTTTGTTATTCATGGTGGTTCTTGGACCACCCTGATAGTACATATGACAAGGAGATTTTTCAAGATGGGACCAGAGTCACTGGTAGATAGACTTAGAAGGGGTGGAGGGATGGCCACACCAGAAAAGATCAACCATATGATTAGGGGATTGGGGCTTTGAGCCATATCATATCAGTCTTAACTTCCTTCCATTAAAAGGAAGTGTGCTGGAGATTGTTTAAATCACATGGTCATCAATTTCACCAATCATACCTACATAATGAAATTGCATATAAAGCTCTGGTGAGCTTCCATGATTGAAAAGATTCATCACTGTTCTCGGAGGATGAGGCTTTCTGACTCCACGTGGAGAGGTCATAGAAACGTGTGTTTGAGACCCTCCTAAGACACCTCTCTAGGCATCATTGTTTTGGCTTTTTCTTCTTTGTATCATTTCACTATAATTAAACTATAATCATAAATGTAGGGCTTTCAGTGAATTCTGTGACTTGTTTCAGCAAATCATTGAATACAAGGCTATGATGGGAAATGGTGAATTTGTAGCCAGTTCATCTGAAGTGGAGGGGCCCTGGGCCTTTGCCTTTAAACCCGTGGAGTCTGGACTGACTCCGGGCAGGGTAGCTAGAATAGAATAGAATTGAATTGAAGTTACTGCAGGTTTGCTGTCTTTATACTTGGTATCAGAAGTTACTGAACTTATGTTAGCCTATATGTTGCATTTTATTTTTAGCAAGATTAAAATTTTATAAACTTATTTTCCATAAGTATTAAAATGTTCTGTATAGCCTTATGATAATAAATACCTAAATAGCTCATCTTTTAAATAAACAAATTGGTAATTTTGAAGCCTAGATATTTATTGATATTTTAGTATTTAATTTTTTGGGATGATTTCAAAAGAAATAAAGAAAATAAGAATAGAAAAAATGAGAAAGCTTAAAGAGAGAAACAATTAGAAAGTACTTATTTCTATGAATGTCTGTGTAGTTAATTTGTGCAAACTTACAAAGTTTTCAATTTAACTTTGCATACTAAGTATTGAATATAAAGAATTAGCTTGAGTTTTATTAGCATTTACACAAATATGCAAACAAAAGAAAGTGAGAGAAAAAAAGAAAAAGAAAGAAAACTCACAATCATGATGGAATAGCAATTATTTTAAACGTATTGACTTTTATATTAGATATAATCATATATATGTTAGTTTGGTAGCATGGTGTAGGTTGGTTTTGGGGAGAGGCCAAATAATGAAATGCAGTTTGGAAATAAACACTAATTTGGTTGTATAAATTGTTGTCCTGAGTAGGGATACAGTCAAAGAGATGGAAGGATTGGGACAAAACAAAGAAATATTGGACAGAAAGAATCAAAAGGATAGTAAAATTACACAATGAAATAAGAAAAGAAAATGGTGAAAGACTGGTCCATTGCTAGCTTGGCTGATTAGAAGAATGACAATATGATTGGCAGAAATGGTAATATAAAGAAATTGAGACAGATTATTTGAGCTCTTGCTAAATAACCTTTGACAGAAACTACTAAGGAATAGCAAAGCATTTAACAATTTAAACATCTTTTTCCCTGGACTCTTGATAGCATTCCTAAAACAGGTTAACAATGTCAGCTCTCATTCAAATTGATTATGTAGTTATCTGTGACGAGATCATTTGTGAAGTATTCACAGGCAATATCACTGTCAGAACCTCCAAAGAGTGACTGTCCTCTTTTTGGCTTAGGAGAGTAGAGATTCTCTTGCAGAAGGGGTGGGAGGTGATATCATTTCTTATTTGAGGCTTTAATTCAAAAGTCTCAAAGAGGTGACAACTGGAATATTTGAAAGTACATACATACTATGTGATGAAAGAGTTTTCTCTTCACCTCCCACATCATAGTTTTAGTGTCATGATGACATCCTTCAAGCTGTGGATAGAGAAGAGCAGGGAAAGAAAGAAAGAGTTTTAAGATAATGGGATGGTAGTACAGATGCAGGGTTTTTATGGGAAGAGGAGAGGATATCACTTTCAGAGTTTAATGAGGATATGAGAGCAAAGAACACTTATTTTCTAGTTCTTGTCTGGGTCCTAGGAGGTGAGGCAGGAACAGTAAGACTGCTTCAGCTGCCAAAGGGCAAAGGGCAGATTAATGTACCTACAGCAAATATAAGGGGAGAGAACATCCAGAAGTTTCTGTAGCCCTGGGGAAGCAGAATTTAGCTAAGAGAATAGAGATGTTTTCCTACCTGAATTCTCAAAGCTGATGAATTCTTACTTAAGACTCAGTTTTAATTTTAATTTCTCTCACAAAACTTCTTTAACCATCCCTCAGCTCTCTCATGGTGATGTGTACATTATAATGTAGATATTACGTATTACTTACCCGATTAAACTGTAAAGCTCTGTCAAGTATATTTTCAGTTCCTTAGCAAAACAGTCATAATATATGAAATTTCACAGACAGTCAATACAGATTGTGTTGTTGCCTAAAGTAGCACATGTTCATTTCTGAGGCCAAGCAATGATGTCCTTCTGTGGACCTTAACCTACAAAAGTCCTTTGGAATTTCTTCACATTTTCAACTACCTTTTCAATCCAGTTTTCACTTACAGGAATTCATTAACCCAAACAGGGATCAATAATGAGAATCTTATCATTGTCTTTCCTTCATCTAGTCTTTTCTTCTTCAAAATTTCCTTACACTTAGCAGTGTAAATTTCCCAAATTCTATTCATTTTAATTTTTCCCTGTTAACTTTCCCAATCACTGCCTGATATTAAAGACTTTCTTACATTTACTCCAAAAAACCTGCTTCATTTCATTGATCTATGGTTGCTTTCATAGTCCCTTTTTGATTAATGGAGCTCCCTTTAGGAACTATATTATTACTGGCTCTTTCTTCCCACCTAACAATACTTCCTCTCTGTCCAACCCATGCCCATTCTTTCAGATTTAGTTCACTTTATATGTCACTTATGAATCATTTCCTGAATGACTCTCAGCCAGGGTCTCTCAACCTTGGCAGTATTGATGTTTTGGGCGGGATAATTCCTTGCTGTGGGAGTGGTGGTGGGAAGGACTGTCTTGTGCATTGTAGGATGTTTAACAGCATCCTTGACCTCTATCCCCTAGATGCCAGTAGCTGCCCCAAACCCCAAGTTGTGACAACCAAAAATGTTTCCTCTTGGAAAACCACTGTTCTATATATCGATAATCTTCTGAGGTTAAAAAAGAGTTCACCATTTTGTATAGCTCTTAGCATTTTATGAGATATTTTATATAGATTAATAGATCATTGCCTTTATTCCTTATCACAGTAGCATGTATCATTAAGCCTTACAGATGAGAAACTTAGGGACATAAAAATTAGGTAGATTGCTAGTCTAGAGCTCTTCCTACCATTGAAAAGTACATAATGTTTGAATGATTTACTTCTCACTTAATCATAAGCTACTTTGTGAGATGTCTTCTTTCTCACTTCTTTTTAATTCTTGGATTAAAATTTTGTTCTGGGTGGTTACTTTTGGTTTCCTAGAATGTATGTTAAGCAGAGAAGGGAAGATTTATTCATGACATAAAAATTCCTGGATATCTCAGAAGAAATGTTAACTCCATTCACTTAATATTAAAGAAGAAGAAAGCCTTCTTCTATTAATACCTAGCAGATTCCATCACATATAATAACTCTTCAATCAACATTCAGTGAAATATTTAAAGAGTACTGATGAGCATTGAGGCACACATGAATTAAATAACATTTTTCTTTGTCAGCAGCTGGCTTTCAGATTTTCACTTGGATTATATTTTCCTCTGTTTCCTCAATCTCAGTGCCTTCTTGGTAAATCTGTGGACAAAGGGATGCATTCAGAACACCCTGTTAAAATTTCCCACCCTCTCCTGCTTTCATTCAGTTTTCATATTTCACCAAGATCTATTTCTATCTGAAAATCATTAAAACATTAATTTCTCAGAATATCTAAGCTTACAAATTTGAAAGATGTAAGTGATCAGATAGTATGAGGGGGTAACTGAAGAGTTACTCATTTAATGGTTATAGAGGCATTTGGGATGTGAAACAGAACCTACTTTGAACTAAAGTAATAAATTATTATTCCCAAATTTCAAGAAGGTTGCTTTGGGAAATATATTTTAGTAGCAAAAGAAGATCATATAAAAAGGAAAAAGGTTACTCAACTGAGTGATTTTGTGGTTGAAACATTGAAAAAGAAATGGATGAAAAGGAGAGATTCCTGAATGTGAGATGATGGAGATAATTCTGAATTTTTAGCCACGGTGACTGTGAGAATCATAGTGTTAGATGAAATATTCTTGAAAAGTTAATTTACTTTGAAACAAACAAATTAAAGGTGATTTTTAAACTGCATCAAGATTACTTTATATATAATAAATGGATGCATATCAGTAGTAGGGAGACATTGAGAAGAGTGTCCCCAAACACATAACTATCAAAACTTCTAATATGTGACATAAACATAATAAAATGTGAAAGCAGAGGATCATAATAATGGAAAAATAATAATTTCTATTACTTTAAGTGTTTCAATCCCACAAGAAAGAAAAAAGAATTAAATGAGCTAAATTACACTTCTGGGATTTCACTAAGAATATTTTAAAGTTAAAAAGTCTATTTCTATTAAAAATTGTTTCTGAATCCATTTAATTTCTAACAGAAGAGGACTTTAATTATTATGTTGTGTCACTCATAAGAACCAGAATATATTCCAAGATGATTGATTGCAGCTGGATTTGAAAGCAATTCTCATTTTCTCCGTTTCAGATTCCATGCTAATCTAGGAAGTAGACACAATAGTTTGTAACAGAATATTCATCAACATAGACTGACTTAGAGTTTGATGAAGGATTTGGAATTTATTCAACTTTGATTTACTAAAGAAAACGCTCTTGAATATGTCATTTGTTAAAAATTAACCTCTGGATTGCTCTGAAACATTATATTCTGTGGCCATTTCTTTGTATTCAAAGAAAGAAATGAAGAACTGTTAGGATAAATTAGTGAAACGATGGAATTACAGGAGTTATTTTAGTTGAGGCTGAGAAAGTCACCATGGCAAGACCTCAAATGGGTCAGACTGCTGAAAAGTCGTGACATGACTAAGCAGAACTTATGCTCTCAGGCAACAGGTATTTTGATATCATAGTCTATATATTTTAAATGAACCATCTTTCCTGGTAGTAAAGTAGTGTAATATTAAGATGCACATTAATCTTAGTCACTTGAGTAATATTTCTTAATCTGTCAATATACTGTGGTATTGCTGTATTACTTATGGAACATGCTCAAATATTGGGAAAATCATACTCAAATGTTTCATATCCCAATGACTAGAATGTGGTTAAACACTCATGTTTTAATGATAATAATGAAAAATATATATCCTAAGTTTTCTTATCATTGAGGTCATTTCCCAAAAGTGCTACAGATTTAACTCATTTAAAATTTGACTAGACAAAACACAAAAGAATAAGTTAGATCAAATAATCTTTCAGTAATGAGTTGTACAAGATGGCCTGATTGGCTTTTATCATTCTAATTCCTATATTTCTTTGAATTCAACTTAGTGTATCAGAACTCTCAAAGGCAATGAATCAATAGCATCAATAGAATCTAATTATAATGAAAATGGAACATTTCCTTTATCAAGTATTTAAGAGAAATTCTTTCTGAGGTGATTTTGTTAAATGATATGTAAGG
>JAQZBX010072181.1:0-15112 GCA_029593785.1 Cabassous unicinctus | reverse complement strand
GATCCCAGTAAAATCTCTACCCACCTGTCCTATCCTTCAATATGTAACTATACTCTCTCAATTTACGATAGATAATGTCCATATGGGTGATGGCTAACAGCCTACCCTTCTCTCTTTCTTCCTTGTTAGCCTATCTTTTGGTCAGTGGTTCTCAGAAATTGTTATCTTACCTCAACTCAAATGAATGAAGTCATAAGCTGTTCATCCTTCAATGCTTGGCTTGTTTCACTCAACATAAGATCTTCAAGATTCATCCATGTTATTCCATGTGTTAGCACTTTATTCCTTCTAACAGCTGAGTAATATTCCATTGTATGTATGTGCCACATTTTGCTTATCCATTCATCTGTTGATGGGCACCGTGGCTGATTCCAACTTTTGGCAATTGTCAACAATGCCGCTATGAACATAGGTGTGCATGTATCTGTTCGTGTCTTTGTTTTCAGTTCTTCTGGGTATATACCCAGTGGTGGAATTGCTGGATCATATGGAAGATCTATTGTTAGTTTTCTGAGGAATTGCCAAACTGTTCTCCACAGTGGCTGGACCATTCCACAATCCCACCAGCAGTGGATGAGGGTTCCTATTCCTCCACATCCTCTCCAACACTTATATTCTGAGGTTTTTTTTTTTTTTGATAGCTGCCATTCTGATGGGTGTAAGATGGTATCTCAGTGTGGTTTGGTTTGCATTTCCCTAATAGCTAGCGATGTCGAGCATTTTTTCATGTGCTTTTTAGCCATTTTTATTTCTTCCTTGGAGAAATGTCTTTTCAGGTCACTTGCCCATTTTTTAAATGGGTTGTTTGCCTTTTTATTTTTGAGATATAGGATTTCTTTATATATGCGGGATATTAGGCTCCCATCAGATATATGATTGTCAAATATTTTCTCCCATTGGGTAGGCTACCTTTTTATTTTCTTAATAACATCCTTTGAGGTGCAGAAGTTTTTAATTTTGAGGAGATCCCATTTATCTATTTTTTCTCTTGCTGCTCGTGCTTTGGCTGTGAAGTTCATGAAACCATTTCCTATTACTAGATCCTGTAGATGCTGCCCTACATAATCTTCCAAGGTCTTTATGGTTTTGGCTCTTATAATTAGATCTTTGATGCATCTGGAGTTGATTTTTGTATAAGGTGTGAGATGGTATTTTTCTCTCATTCTTTTGGATATGGATATTCAGTTCTCCAAGCACCATTTGTTAAAGAGGCCATTCTCTCCCAATTGAGTGGGCTTCGTGGCCTTGTCAAATATCAGATGACAGTATATGTGAGGATCTATATCAGAACTCTCAATTTGGTACCATTTGCCAGTAGATCTATCCTTGTGCCAATACCATTGGTTTTTATCACTGTAGCTTTGTAGTATGTTTTAAAGTCAGGTAATGTGATACGTCCAACTTCATTTTTTTTTCAATACATCTTTGGCAATTTGGGCCCCCTTACCTCTCCAAATATATTTTGTGGTTAGTTTTTCCAGTTCCTTAAAAAATACAGTGTTGATTTTTATGTGGATTGCATTCAATCTATAGATTAGTTTGGGTAGGATAGACATCTTGATGATGCTTAGTCTTCCTACCCATGAACAGGGAATATTTTTCCATTTATTCAAGTCTTCTTTGATTTCCTTTAACAGTGCTGTGTAGTTTTCTGTATATAAGTCCTTTACATCTTTAGTTAAATTTATTCCTAGGTATTTGATTCTTTTAGTTACTATTGTAAATGATATTTTTTTCTTGATTTCCTGCTCAGATTGCTTGTTAATTTTGTACAGAAATGCTACTGATTTTTGAGCATTGATCTTGTAGCCTGCAACATTACTGAAGTCATTCATAAGTTCTAGAAACTTTGTTGTAGATTTTTCAGGGCTTTCTATGCATAAGATCATGTAGTCTGCAAATAATGAGATTTTCACTTCTTCCTTTCCAATCTGGATGCCTTTTATATCCTGTTCTTGCCTCAGTGCTTGGGCAAGTACTTCTAAGACAATGTTAAATAGGAGTGGTGATAGAGGGCATCCTTGTCTTGTTCCTGATCTCAGAGGGAAGGCTTTTAGGATTTCACCATTGAAAATGATGTTGACTTTTGGTTTTTCATATATACCCTTTATCATATTCAGAAAGTTTCCTTCTATTCCTATCTTTTGTAGTATTTTTATCAGGAAAGTGTGCTGTATTTTGTCGAATGCTTTTTCTGCATCTATAGAGAGGATCATATTTTTTTTCTTTCAATCTGTTTATGTGGTGTATTACATTGATTGAATTTCTTATATTGAACCATCCTTGCATACCCAGGATGAAACCCACTTGGTCATGGTGTATAATCCTTTTGATATGTTGTTGAATGCGATTTGCAAGTATTTTGTTGAGGATTTTAGCATCTAGGTTCATTAGAGAAATTGGTCTGTAATTTTCCTTTCTTGTGGTGTCTTTGTTTGGTTTTGGTATTAGGGTAATGTTAGCATCGTAGAATGAGGTAGGCAATATTCCTTCTACTTCTGTTTTTTGGAAGAGCTTAAGCAGAATTGGTGCAAGCTCTTTCCTGAATGTGTCTGTTACTTTCAACCTTTACTTTTCTGATAGTAAATGAGGTGATAATACTCACCATTTATTAGTCTTTTCAAACAGGCATATACAGGTTGGTTGCAAGGATTATATCAGTAATGCATGTTCCTGCAATGGGCAATCAAAAATATTGATAATCATTCAAAAATTAACATTCCTTTAAAATACTTACAATTTATATTGAGTAGATTTATCCTTTTTTTTTAATGGAAGCCTTTATGCACTATAAACCTATGTTATTCAGACATGATTCTCCTGTTACAAACCAAAAATAACTGCTCCAAGGCACTCTGAGGACCAAAAGAATCCAAGATAATCAGAGCAGGACAGAACCATGTGCTATCAGGGAATACCTCTGCCCATGGCTATTTGTTCTGCTGAAGCTAGATGAACAGCTTGTCTGTTCATCAACCTGTGTTTCTGGGAAATGCCCATACCTATAACAAAATCATTCCCCACCTTCCCACAAAGGGTGCATGGTCTAAAAGGAGTGAATTCTTTGTTTTTTTTTTTTTTTGGATCCCAAATCTCTAAATTCCTTACACATTTTTAACTGGTTATCTGTATAAATAGTTACACAGTTAAAGAAAAAAAACTTTGCATACAATACTTTCTCTACACCTGTTTCTGAACAACAACAAAAAAGAAATGGAAAAGATACAGAGTTAAAGCAGTATTACTTTACTGGCATGTTTTCACCAAAGAATGTATGATTTACTACAAACCAACAGACAAAACAAAACAAAAACAAAACAAAACAAAAAGAAGAAACTTAAAATCAAGATACTTTGGGTGGAATACAAATATATTTTTGTTCCAAAACAATTCTTCCCACACATCTTTATTGATCATCCAGAATGGTTATAAACAAATGATTAGCATGAAACAGGCAATTCTGCTTTTATTAGTCTTCAAAATAGTAAAGAAGAAAATAAAATTTTCCTTTCATCTTGGGCACACAAAACTATCCAAATCCTTTCACTTCTAACTGTTCATTGTAGGCTCTGGGAGAAAACAACAACAACAACATATATATATATATATATATATATATATATGTGTGTGTGTGTGTGTGTGTGTGTGTGTGTATGCATATGTATATGTATATGTATACATATATAAACCAAAATGTGCCTATCAGAACTTAACTGTGAATATTTTATATTGTTTGAAGAGGGGTGAGGGTCTGCATTAATCTTACACTTTCTGAATTAATTTGATCTGTGTTCATATTTCTACCAACAGTTATTATAGTCACATCCCCCCTAATTTCATCTACCCAGTCATATAATTTTAACAAAAATTAATCATAGTATGATAGAATTGAAGCAAGTGCAATAAGAAGAATGCAAAAGATATAGTAATTAACTTAAACATATATATTTAAATTGGGGGCATATGTCATTACTTCATAGATCCTATGTTTGCATAAAACCAGACACACAGCCTTCCTTGTATTTCATTCTATCTGAGGTGATGACAATGAGAAGCCATTGGAAGTTGGGCCTAATCATCTGGAAACACGGATTACTGAAAGGCTAGATGATGCAACAAAAAAGGGAGGTGGGCAATATATCCTCATGAAATTAAATTTAAAAAAGACTGATTACTATTGGAAAAATGAGGGAAAAATAATCTTGGGCTTGGGATGATTTAAAGAAATGTTGAGACAATAGTCAAAGCTAATATTTTTGAGAAATTTGAGTGAATAAAGTAATTTAAAATATTTTATTAACAACAAAATAATGAATGTATCTCAAGGTATTCTTAATTCAAAGTGATTTTAACACAATTATATTTGAGTAGATTGATTTTTAATTTTATCTTATTTTGACTTATTAAATTATTTTATATTTCCTCTTTATCTAATATATCATGATGAATTTCTGATTAATTGTATTTTAATGTTTCCACATTATTTTGTTTAGAACAGTTGAAAAAAAATTGTCAATATTCAAGAAGTCCAAATATTGCAATGTTGTACTTGGAATGAAGTATTATGCATCATATGTTTAAAAATTCATTGAAAAGTTTTAAAAACTATTAAGAAGAAAATGTCAAAATAAGATTTGTCTATGCAGATTTGAAAAAGAAGTGAGAATATTATAAATAGAAAAAGATTGTTGATTAAAGTGATGATTAATGAAAATGAAATACTCTATAAAAATAGTTAATGAGCTTGAAGATAGACTTGCTAAATTAATTGGCGCATGGCACAGAGGAGAAGGAAATGAAATTTCATTGAGACCCAACTCACCTTCATGCCAACAACTGCCACCTTTCAGGAGCTGGTCAGAAGATGGCACCTGATGGTGAGCAAAGGCTTTGATTAATACATGAATGAAGTAGGAGTTGGAGTGATTCTGGAAAAAATGGGTGTCAGATTGTATCATAAGTTCTGAAGGCAAATCTCTCACCATAAAATCTAAGAACACTTGGAAAACATCCCAATTTTCTTGCAACCTGGGAGAGATGTTGGAAAAAATTACAGCTGAAGGCAGAAAAATCTCTGTTTCCAACTTAACAGACAGTGCATTGGTTTAACACAAGGAATTGGATGCAAAAGATAACACAATAACAAGAAAAATGAAATATGGGAAATTAGTAGTGGTATGTGTTATTAACAATGTCAGCAGTACTTGAGTCTATGAAAAAGAGTAAAAATTCCGTCATCCCATTTGGGTAGGAATAAATTCAGAGAATGAACAAGTTCAGTTCAATGAGCAAACCTTCATAATGTTGTTTTTATTATTATTATTATTATGTTCCAATATATTTATAACATTTTACATCCAATTATTTCACAGTTTTGGTTTAATTATCTTATGGTTTTGGTTAATAAATAAGTATGTTTTGGCTAAAAATAAACAAACAAACAAAAAAAACACAACAAAAACACTCCCACACACACAGTTCCAACAAGTTCAGGATTATGGAGGATAAACAAGGAAAGAAAAATAGTGAAGCAAGAAGGTAATGTTTTACTGGCAATGGTTGACATTTCCTTATCAGTTATATAAAAATAAATCTATAAATTGTGTGTAGAATTTCCTTTGTTTACCTTTTCAGGTACACTATTTACCCACTCCATTCTTCTTTGTTTATTGGAAGTTATATCAGCCCACACTATGTTCTTGATTTCCTCTCTCTCCTTTTTCTTCCTCGAAATACTTAGAGTTATAGACAAAGACTATAGATGCATACACCAAAATACATCGATATGCATATGATCAATATTCATATATGGCCTAGCAATCCACATGGTAAACTTTAAACATGCAATTCTAGAACTGATAAAAACTAAGGTGGCATAAATGGCAATCAGGTTTGGTCAGCCAGGCTTAAAGGAAACAAAGTCACTTCTATCCATGATGATGAAAATATTTGCAACTATTTAAATTTTAAAAATAATTGAGAAAGTCACTTAAAATAAGAATTTGAAGACATAATAACTGAATTTGAAAAGTGATCTGAAAAATTAGCAAGCAAATTGCATAATATCGGTAAAGTATAAAATGTGGGGTGGGGGCGGGAAGGAGGCAAAAATACAAGATAATAACAAACTATCTTATCTGGGGTTCCAATTTCAATGCATCTTCCCACAAAATATTTATAAACTACAATGGAAAAAGAGTAACTTTACAGTAGAGAAACTTGGCAGACTCCATCTTAACCAAGTGATGAAAGTTAATAGAACCAGCATTGGAACATATTAATATCTTGTGCCTCCTTATTAGATAAACTTCTGTAGTATTCTTGCCAAAAGTGGATAATCTGATTGTAATCACCAAGAAACCTGAAATAAATTTAAATTGATGGACATTCTAAAAGAATAAATGGCCTCCACTTTTCAAAATATCACTGATGAAGAATAGAGAAAACTAATGGACTATGCCAGATTGAAAGGATAGATGCAATTTGTGATTGTGTTTTGATCTTAGAATATAGACTTGACATTGACATAGACATAGACATAAATGAAAATACAACTACACATTCAAAGGCATTAATGAAAAATTTGAGTACATTTCCATCAAATTTGAAAAATAGGTGATAAAACCAGACCTATAATATTTATCCATTTTTGTATTATTAGTTTTCGTTTTATGTAGATGGAGGCTAGATTTAAACTTTTGTTTATTCTTAATTTTAATGCTTGTTTACCTTGATGACTAACTTTTCTTTGAATATTGGAAATCCTTTCATACCTTTTCAGGCATTTGCTTTTAATTTAACACTATGTTATTAATATTCTTAAACCTGAAATTTGGAGGGGAATGAAGTTGTAATTAATTGAATGCTTACTCTGTTTGAACTATTCCAACAGGGTATGAAGACTTTTCATTGTCTTTACAGCAAAAATAGTTGAGTTATATTTTTCAATCATTTTTTATACAGAGTTTAAACTTTTGCACTTATGTCCACTGCCAGAAAAAAGTGTATCCTATATTTTATTCATTTTCTTTTTTATGTTTTTAGATCTATCCTGGCACTATGATCCAACTTACATTAATCTTATCTAGATATGCAAATATCTATTTTATTTTTGTATGATTAAAATGTTTTATGTTCATTAGACTCAAAAAAGCACAAATGAAATTATGCAAAACAAAATTTTGGTTATAATGACAAATTTAAACACGTGTTTATCTCTTCTTCTCCCCCAAACACAATTAAATAATAGTGAATTATGAGGAAATTTTATATGTAAATACAAAGAAAAGGATAAGGGAAGGCACAACTGAAGGAACATATTAAGGTACTCTGTATGATAAGAGAGTTCCTATAAAAAAAGATTAAAATTCCCTTTCTGCCTTAGACCTCAGAAATAGGGAAACTACTACCTTCCTGGCAGAAGTAGTAGGATGTATAAGCTGCATAATTTGAAGCAGAGAAACATGAGCCTGCAGACAAAAATCACTGTAAAGAATGAGTTGGGGGTAAGGGATAAAAGTAAATAAATATGTTAAGTGAATGTAGGTAGTATAAAATGTAAAGCCCTTAATTATTCTCAAGATCTTTCACTCTTTCACAGAATACCATTAGCCTACCTGTACTCAACTGGGAAAATATTGGGGCTTTCTTTCTGTAGTAACCACCTCCTTGAAGAAATGATATTTAAGACCCCTTACAAGATCCATATCCCTTCTCAATGAAGTTCTTGTATTGCCAAGCTCATTCCATTCACATCACACAGCTGATCAGGTGGGGAATCATACTCACATGCCCTGGAAGAGAGAGGAACTGGGTCAGAGAAGTGGTGAGTTGACAGGTGCCCAGCAGCCTGGGTGAGAGGGGAGACTGCAGAGGCAGCCAAGGAGCAGTGAGACACCCAACTGCCCTGAGGGAAAGTGGGCACGGAGAGGCAGCCAGGACCTGTCAGGCACCCAACTGTCCCAGAAGAGAAGAGAACCTAAGAGTGTTCTAGTGGGTTGTCAGGCATTCAGCTGGCTCCCTGGAAGAGGGGGAGCTGGGGTACAAGCAGCCTCATGACAGGGAACTTAGACTGAAAATTATTTTTAGGATTGATTGATTGATTGATTTTAATCTTTATTCTTTTTATTTTCTCTACATGGGGCCACATTATCTTTAGAGGGTGGCCATAGGTGATTGATTGGTGAGCACTGGCAGCCTGAGATAGTACAGGTTGTCTGAGAATGAGGCTTGATTTTTTTTTTCATTTCATTTTTTCCCTTTCCCCTTTATTTTCTTTATTTCCTTTCTTTCTTTCATTTCCCCTCATCCTTTAGCTTTCTTTCATTCCACCATCTCTTGTTTGGTATTCATGGCCAAAAATGTACCAAATCTTATGAAGTCATAGATGTGCATATCTAAGGAGTGCAGTGAACTCCAAATAATATAAATCCTAACACGTCTATCCTGAGACACATACTTATCAGATTGCCAAATATTCAAGATAAGAGAGAATTCTGAAAGCAGCAAGAGAAAAGAGTTCCATAACATATAAGGAAATCTCAGTAATATTAAGTTCTGATTTCTTATCTGAATCCATGGAAGTAAGAAGGCAGTGGTATGACATAGTCAAGATGTTAACACTGCCAGTCAAGAATTCTTTATCCAACAAAGCTGGCATTCAAAAATGAGGAAGAGATCAAAATATTCATATATAAACAGAAGTTAAGAGAGTATGTCAACAAGATTCCTCTCCTTCAAGGAATAGTAAAGGGAGTTCTGCAGGTTGGAAGTAAAAATCAAGATAGAGACAGATGGAGAAGGGTGTAGAAATGAAGATTATTAGTAAGCGTAACTAAAAGGGTAAAAGAGAAATAAAAACATAATATGAAATATATTAACATAAAGAAAAAGTGCCTAATGTATGTACTGCTTTGACAGTAATAACATTGAATGTTAATGGATTGAATTCTCCAACCAGAAGACACAGATTGGCAAAACAGATAAGGAAATATTATCCATCTATATGTTGTCTACCAAAATTCATATTAGACCCAAGGACACAAGGAAGTTTTAAGTGAATAGTTGGAAAATTTTGCATAAATAATAATAAAAAAAAGGGCAAGAGTATAGTAATAGACTTTAATTGCAAAATATTGTAAGAGACAAAGAAGGACACTATATGTTAATAAAAGGGCGTAATATCTCAAGAAGAAAGAACAATCATAAATATTTATGCACCTTACAAGGGTTCCCCAAAATACATAAGACTATCATGGCAAAAATAAGGGGAGAAATAGATGTCTCTACAATCACAATGGGGGATTTTAATACATTATTATCACCATTAAACAGAGCATCACAACACAAGGTTAATAAAGAAACAGAGACTTTGAATATTACATTATAGGAAATAGACCTAATAGACATATACAGAACATTTCTCTTCAATACAGTAGGATATACATTCTGGTCAAGTGCACATGGAATATTCTCCAGGATAGACACCATGATTGATCACAGAACAAGTCTCTGTGAAATTAGAAAGATAGATATTAAACAAAGTAATTTCTCTGATGAAAATGGAATGAAGCTGGAAATGAATAAGCAGCAGAGACCCAGAATAAGCACAAAGGTATGGAACACACTCTTAAATAATCAGTGGGTCAAGATGGAAATCGCAAAGAAATCAGTAACTAACTTGAAATGAATGAAAATGACAAAAAAACATATATAAATTTATAGGATGCAGCTAAAGCAGTGCTGAGAGAGATATTTTGTAGCCATAAATGCCAATATTAAAAAAGAAGAAAGAGTAAAAAAGCTAAGTGCATACATAGAGGAAATAGAAAAAGAACAACAAACTATCCCAAAGCAAGCAGAAAGAAGGAAAGGAAAAAGATTAGAGCAGAATGAAATGAAGTAGAGAACAAAAAAAATTTTAGAAAGAATTAACAAAACCAAAAGCCTGTTCCTTGAGAAGAGTAATAAAATTGAGAAGCCCTTAGCTATTCTACAAAGAAAAAAAGGGTAGATGCAAATAAATTTAAAAATTGAAAGATGGGATATCACCACTAATCTCACAAAAAGTGAAAAGTATCATTCGAGGACACTTTGAAAAATTGTATGCCAATAAGCTGGAAAACTTAGATGAAATGGACAAATATCTAGAAACACCCAAACAACATACATTGACAAGGAAGAAATAGATGAACTCATCTCATCATTCACAAGTAGTGAGTTTGAATTAGCCATCAAAAGCCCCACAATCAAGAAAAGCCCAGGCTGAGATGGTTTCACAGGCAAATTCTACCAGTCATTATAGAAAGAACTAAAACCTATCCTGCTTAAACTCTTCCAAAAAATAGAAGGGAGAGAACATTGCCTAACTCATTCTGTGATGCCAATATCACCCTAACACCAAAGCCACATAAAGGTGCCACAAGAAAAGAAAGCTACAGACTAATCTTTCTAATGAACTTGGATTTTAAAGTTCTCAACAAAATACTTGCTAATGGAATCCAACAACACATCAATCAAAACGTACATCATGGTCAAGTGGGTTTTATCCCGGGTATGCAAGGATGATTCAACATAAGAAAATCAATGTAATACATCACATTAACAGGGAAAAAGAAAAAAAATCACATGATTATCTCAATTTAAAAAAAAAACATTTGACAAAATACAGCATACTTTCTTGATAAAAACACTTTGAAAGATATGAACATAAGGAAACTTCCTCAACATGATAAAAGGCATATATGAAAATCCCACATTTAACATTATATTCAATGGTTAAGTGCTAAAGACTTTCCCTCTAAGATCTGGAACAAGACAGGGATACCCTCTCTCACTACTCTAGTTAACATTGTATTTGATGTACTTGCTCAAGCAATTAGGAAATAAAAAGAATTAAGGGGAATCTAAACTGGAAAGGAAGAAGGAAAACATTCACAATTTGCAAATGAAATGTTTCTATAATACAAAGCCTCAAAAATTCTACAAACAAAACTTCTGGAGCGGATAAACGAGTTCACTAAGGTAGCAGGATATAAGATCAACATGCAAAAATCAGTAGCCATTTCTGAACACTAATAATGAGCAAAATAAGGAAGAAATTAAGAAAAATATCCGTTTACAATTGCAAATAGGAATAAACTTAATTAAGATTATAAACATTTTATGTATATAAAACTACAAAGTAATGTTAAAGGAAATCAAAGACCAAATAAATTGAAGAATATTACATGTGCATGGAATGGAAGACTATCATTAAAATATCTATCCTACCCAATTTGATTTACAGGTTTAATGCAATCACAATAAAAATTGCAGCAGCAATTTTTACTGTACTGAAAAAGCTAATTAGGAAATTTATTTGTAAAGGCAAGGGGCTCTGAATAGCCAAAAACAAATTGAAAAGAAAACTGTAATTGTTGTTTAAAAGTTGGCCTTCCAACTTGTATTTTTCTGGTTATGGATTTGTTGATTTAAATCTAATTTACTTCAGGAATTAAAAATCAAAAAATAATATCTTAATTTGAATAAAATTTCTAACCCTAAGAAAAAGATTAGCATTAAATATAGAATAATTAACCTTAGTCTACACAAAAACTATAAAATACTCAGAAGCTGAACACTTCTTATCTTTACCACCATTCCTTTTGTAAAAGCCCCTCAACCTCACAACCTCCCTATGGGTGTAGTATAATAGTTTTATGTCCTTATTTCTAGTAGTTCCGTCTAAAATCTACTTTTGTCAGAAAATGGTCAAGTTCAAATATGTCATATCATGCCACTCATCTCTTCAAACAATTCTTGGTTTTCTTCTCACTCACTGTACAAATTAAATAATCCCCATCAATAACAATGTTGTTTGATATAGCCCACCATTTTCATTTTTCTCTCATGACTCTAAGTGTTGTATCTAACCTGATACCCTGGGACCACCCTGCTCTCTTCTGGTCTACTGGCACACTTCCACCTCAAGGATGTGCTCCTTATGGATTCTCAGCCATCCAGTCACACTGTCCCTTGATCTGTGATTTTTACTTCTCTTTAAACTTTTCTACCTCCCTCCAAAGCACAACTTGGAGGTGAGAGGCAATGGTATTTCCACCTACATTTGGTCTTTGACTATTTGCTTTGGATTTAGTGAATCAGCGCCAGCAGACAACACTCAGTAAGTGAAAGAATAATTGGAACCTGGGATTATTACAGTTCTGTACACAGACGTGCAAACCACTAGCAGCATAAAAATATGACCTAATGATTCCACTAATTACTTAGTGAGATTTTATCAAATGGTGATACTAATTAAGAAAGTCAATGAAGAAAAAGTTAGCGCTACCTCCCTTTGGACTCAAGCAATTTGATACATTTTATTCCTTGGGCCATGTTCAAGCCATGGGAGAGCAGCACAGAATTAAAATAAATGAACTCTTCAGTTCTATTTTTTCAGCCAACATAAATGTGCATGAAGCCAGGGTATGCAGGAGGAATCAAAGGAATCAACATGATCTATAATACATTTTAAATGGAATGTTTATGGTCTCCCCAGGGGTGACCCTCAGAAGGCAGCTGGATCCTTCTTGCACCATGACTGGAGTAATACAAGTAAGTCATTACACTTTAGAAGACAATTCTTCTTACATTTAAAAATAACTGGAGAAATAAATCAGTAGTTAAAATATTTTTAAACGAAAAATGAAAAATTCAGTTTAAAGAGATCAAAGTGTTTGCTGGTGCAAAAATTATATAATTAACAAGGACATCAATTTCTGGGCATGAATTTCAATGGATGAGAATATTACTGTTTATTTTCCTCAATTTTAGGTGTTCCACAAAGGAATTGTGATTTTAATATTTTTGGTATATTATGATATCATGGTTCCTAAATGTATAAAATGAATATTAGGTGTTGTGAACATGAGCAATGTAAATTAGTATTTATCTCACTAAGCTGAATGTGTATTCAAGGTTAAAATGAAATCACACTAATTAAGGAAAGGATAATAAGAAGTAATAAAGAAGAAAGAAAGAACAAGTGTTCTATGTATATATATTTATTCTTCTGTGATTACTTTTTAGTTTTCAGTTGTTTATATTTTCAATTACTAAATGTACAAAATAAAGACAATAAAAATGGTAAAAAAGAATGTGTTCTATTAATTCATACTACTCTTTTAGTATTAAAATATTGGTGTGTATGTCAGTCAGAATCATTAAGGACCTTATTTTGAGTTATTATTCATTTAAAATTTACTTATCCTCACACTAAAAGAAACAGAATATGGATAAGTTAGAAATATGTATATTTATGGCCATGGACATTAAACATGCAGGGGTTGCAAATGATTTTGTATTACGAAGAAGTCACAATGTTTTTTTAAACATAAACAGAAGTAGAGATATATAAAATCAAATTTTGCCCTTATAAACTTTCTTAAATTGGTTATAAATATTTTTAAAAATTTTAATAAGAACGCATTAATGCAATAATAATCTTTATTTTCCCTTTAATAAGATATATGGAACAGTTTCTTTTATTTTTGGAATTATTTTGTGTGACCTCTTTCCTAAATCCTACAACCAACATTTATTCTATGATCTTTTCACTACCCACAATCATGAAGAGAGAATGATCATAATGTTTAAAAGAAGGAGTTAAAGGGAAGAGTGTAGGGTCGGAAGTGTAAAGTACATTCCTAAATATTTACTAAATTCAAATAAGATTAAAGAAAAAATATATACAAATAGGAGGCATCAACCTGTCACTGCCAACAGAATTGCCCACCACACTCTCTCATCAGACTGATACCATCTGAATTTAACTCTAATTCTGTGTCATCTTTTCTCCCCTGCTAAATAATTTGTATTAATCTTATTGGAAAGATGCAGTGTTCTATGGTGGAAGAATGGGTAGTGTAATAAATACAAAAACTGTTATAAAATATTTGCAATATTTCAGATGTACAGTACATAAGATCATGCATTATTCCATGTAATAGTATGAATATAATGAATGAAAGAATCATGTGAAACACTATTATTTTATTAGATGTAGAAAAAATGTCAAAGGGGTTATAATAAAGAAAAGTAAATAATTTGATGAATAGGTTGGGCAAAAATCTTAGCTCATATATTTTAGAACTTTAATAGCTATAGTAACCAGTTTATGTGTCTATGGAAATGTTTACGCAAGATGATAATTGAGAAGCACTTTGTGTATTGTGAAGGAGGAAAATAAAACATGCCATTAGATACATTCCTTATTAAAATTTTCAAATGAAACAGCAGCTTTAAACTGGATTTTTTTGAGAGAGCAATCAGGCCAGATAATTTACACAGTTGAGGAGAACGTTAGTGATTGTTCAATATTATTATGATAATTTTTCATTGTTCAGATTTTGATAGCTGCATAGAAGCTGAGATAGTGTTAGTCATGTGATACAATGTATGGACAGCAACACTAGCACACAAATTAGCATTTGTTAGTTGGTGAATTTGGAGTTATCAAGAGATTTGGAAAGGCAGTAGAAAATATCAAGCCAATCACTCACTTTAACAGAATATATTTAGACAATATTATAATGACAAGTTCAAAATGAAACAAAATTGGTGCAATAAAACAAAATGAAAAAGGCAATGATTGAGGATCAACAAAGTAATATGACATACACTTGAATAATTTTGCGATTAAATAATGGATTGTGAGATTACCATGCACACATTATAGGTGTGATATTGAAATACTTGATATTGATGATGTTTTATTCCTTTCTCCAATATTTTATAGATTATGAATGGAGTAATGACAAATCTCACAGTTGTGACTGAATTTATCCTTATGGGATTTCCTACCAATCACAATATGTACATTTTGCAATCCCTGTTCTCACTCATTTATTTGTGGGTCCTGATGGTGAATGTCTTCATTATCATGATCACAACTATGGACCAGCACCTCCACACACCCATGTACTTCTTCCTGAAGAATTTATCCTTCTTGGATCTTTGCCTCATTTCAGTTACAATTCCCCAATCCATTGTCAACTCCTTGACCCACAACAACTCCATCTGTTTCTTTGGCTGTGTCACCCAAGTCCTTTTTTGTGTTTTTTTTTTTTTT
>JAQZBX010072180.1:0-15118 GCA_029593785.1 Cabassous unicinctus | reverse complement strand
TGTGTCTACTTCCATGTTCTTGATTGAGTGTCCTTTTATATAGCCCTCAAGGGGGCGGAGACTCAACCCTGCATGCCCTAATGATATGGTTGAATCAAAGCCCTAATCTTGATTTAATAAAATAAAAGTGAAACCTCTGAATTTAATACAATCAAAGGGGTATCACACCCAGTGGAACAGACTAGTTTACAAAAATAATCAATCTCTCTTTTTGGAATTCATAAATAATATCAAACTGCCACATGTATATTTATACATTTAAATGCATGTTCAATACTGCATATATATTCTACTTATTTTTTTTAATTTGGAGAAAATGAAATTGAATATTAATATCTTTCAACCATTTTTTAAAATGACATATTTTAAAGATAGGAAACTATAGCCTAACTTCTCTCTTTAAAATGATTTCTTCAGGGCTGCGTAGTTAAATAACAGGGTTCAATATATTCTCAATTATTCTGTCTCCCAAATCAAAGTTCTCTTAATTAAAAGATGATTATGGTAGGTTGAAATACATACCCCAACAAAGACATGTTCTTAATCTTAATTCACAGCTCTGTTGATGGGGGCCCTTGTAAATAGGACCTCCTGAGGATGTTTTTAGGTAAGGGAAGTCTTAATCTGTTTTATTGGAAGCCTTATAAAAAGTTCCCGGAAGTCACAGAATCAGGAAAAGAGAGAACATCACCATGTGATGAAAGGCAGAAACAAAAGCCTAGGAACCCAAAATATTGCTGTTATCCAGCACCAGGTTGTTACAGTGTTCTGGGAAAAAGCAACCCTAGCCGACATCTTGATTTGGAATTGTCTAGCCTCAAAACTGAACCAATGAATTCCTATTATTTAAGCTAAATCATTGTGTGGCATTTATCACCACAGTTCTGGAAGACTAAGACAATGAGACTTCTTAGTTCTACAGGAGTCGTTATGGGTTGAATTGTATCCCCCCAAAAAGGTGTGTTTTAGTCCTAATTCCCAGAACCTATGAAAGTGACCTTATCTGAAATAGGTGCTTTGCTGATATAATCAAGTTAAGTTGAGGTCATATTGAATTAGATGAGTCTTAGTCTAAAAGACTGGTGTCCTTATACTGAGAGATGAGATAGTCACAGATACAGAGGGAAGATGGCCATGGAAAGACAGAGACAGAGATTGAAGTTATGCTGCCAAATGTCATGCAAAGCCACAGGCTGAGGACCACCACCAGAACCCAGGAAGAAGCAAAGGAGGATTCTTCCTAGATCCTCCAAAGGAAGCAGGGTCCTGTTAAAACCTTGATTTTGGACTTCTGGATTTCAGAACTGTGAGAAAATACATAGTTGTTGTTTTAAGCCACCCATTTTGTGGTAATTTGTTTCAGCAGCTCCAGGAAACTAATACAGTATTGTTCTAAAATTGCTATATGAAATGTTTAAGGGAGGGCATGTTGGGAGTAAAATCCACAAGAGCTCAGCATTCTATGTAAATAAATGATAGAGCCTAGGTATAGTAATCTCTAAGTAAATTGCATTAAAATCCTATCATAACAAATATTCATCAATTCATTCATTCAGTAAACACTTACCAATCACCAACTTTGAGCTAGGCACTTCATATGGATGAGCCTTTTTCTTTAAGGAGCTTATACTTTAGTGGGATGAATAGATAAATCAACAGATAAATTGCAGTGCAAGATTATAAGTGTTTTAAAAGTTATGTGCAAAGAACAGTGGGGACAAAAGATAAAATCTTATAAGGTGTATTTATATTTCAGACACACTCTGCTTATATAGAACTATATTAATTACTAGATAACCCCAAACATTTGTCATTCCATAATCGATCAAAATTAATCTAAGCAAATATTTCACTGGTACATCTAAATAGCAAAAATGACTGTTTTGGGATTCCTCTCATTTCTTTCAGAACACCCTCAGATGAAGGTATTTCCAACAGAGAAAAATGCTAAAACAAACCATCAAGGGCATATTAAGGAGATTAATTTTCTAAACACTAAATATTCAGTATTTGAAAATTATATGTAACAATGGATTCATTAACTCACTATATCCAATGGTCAAGGCTAAGTACTGGGAGAGAGTCACACAGATGACATTCTCTACCCTCAAACAATATACATTTATTAGTATAAACAGGCGTACATATAATTTACCATAATACGGAAAGAGCACTCTAAGTGCTGTGATGTAAGTACAAAGGGCTGTGGAAACAAAAACAGAGGAAAGGATTACCCCGAGGCAATGGCACAAAGGCCATTGAACTTGAGCTTGGCCTTGATGGATAGGAAGAGCTTAGAGAGGAGTAATTTTCTGTGAATTGTGTGATGGAGTGAAGACACAGAGTATCACTGTCAGTCTTAGGGTAAAAGGAAATGCTTGTGGAATGAAAGGTTCAAAGCGTGGTGGATGGAATACATGGGTTTAAATTATCATGTTGGGTTAAGGAGGACTGAGAATGCATGACTGTAGCTGTCAGGGTTTCACCAGAGAAACAGTCAGTAATAGAGAAAGACAGATATTTATTTTAAGGTATTGCTTTATGTGATTGTGGGGGGCTGGCAAATCTGAAATCTATAGGATAGGCCGGCAGGCTAGGAACTCTCAAGCTGGAGCTGAAGCTTCAGGCCACAGATGGAATTTCTTCTTCCTCAGGAAAACCTCAGTATGAAAGCCTTTCAACTGATTGGATGAGGTCTACCCAGATGACTTAAAATCAACTGCTCATAGATATGAATCATATCTACAATATACCTTCACTGCAACCCCCAGATTAGTGTTTGATTAAATAACTGCATTCCCAAGGTAACATATAAAACTAAACATCACAATGACAATAACTTTTGAGCCTTTTATTGGAAGCAATCAGTAGGCATTTTACTTTTTAGATAGAATAGTGGGGGAATAATACTTTGTCCCTTGGGAAAAATGATACAGTGAGTCTTAATATAATAAGACTAATGCAACAGCTTAATAAAGTGTGTGTTTTAGTTTGCTAAAGGGCTGCCAGAAACGTGTTGGCTTTTATAATGGGGATTTTTGGGGGTAAAAGCTTACAGTTCCAAGGCTGTAAAAGTCCAACTCAAAAAAACACTATAAAAGATGTTTTCTCACCAAAGCTGCCATGTCTTGAAGCAAGATGGAGGGCTATCTCTGTCTGGTCTCTTCCTTACCTTCCAGGCTTCCTCTCTCAGGTTCAGCTGCAAGCTGGCATAGGGCTTGTATCTTTCTGGGCCTCCTATATCAGTCTCCGCTATTCTGGTCTCTTCCCAAGTTCAGCTGTAAGCTATCAGGCATATAGCAGGGCTGGTCTCCGCTTGAGCTGTTCCGTGCACCTAGCTTCTCAGGGGCTTCATGCTTAAGCAATCCTCTTTCTCACATTGCGGAATCAAAAATATGCCAGCTCCCTTTTTCCTCTGTCTGTCCATGTGAGTCCATTTATATCAGACACAGCAAGGGGCAAGGACTCACCTGAGTCATGACTCACTGACTTAGTCACATCAAAATCCATGAAGCAATCTTATCAAGTAGTCTAATCAAAGGCCTCTCAACTGAATATAATGCAATCAAAGGGTATCATACCCAGAAAAATATATTAGTTTACAAATATAATCTTTCTCTTTTTAGGCTTCATAAAATAATCTCAAACTGCCACAGTATGGTTTATCGAAGCAATAAAAGTAGTGAAGTAAACATTTCCTGTGTAGCATTTTTCCTTCACTGTTTTTATTACTTGAGTTAAACCATACTTTAATAAGTTTTATATTTTTCTTATTATATAATCCTAATTATAGAACAGAATTATTGAAGTACAGAATAGGATAGGATGTTTGAGAACATTCAGTTAAACCATTTACAGAGTCAATCAACCTGTGTAGCACTTGAATAGTTTGTTCATGGATTTCTTCAAGAGAGCATTTTGTTTTTACTCTCTCATCAAATATTCCTGGAGGAAAGAAGATAATTTGCTTGCTATTTCTATAGAGTATAAACATTAAGAAGATGAGCCTTATATACATAAAGGGAATGTGTTTGAACCAAATTCTTGGCACACATTCAGAGTCCCAAATGATTTTCTTTAACTAGCTTGTTGACCTCTACCACTAGAACAATTTGTGTCTCAAAAAACCCCTCTCTTTTCTCATCTATTTTTAATTTTTTTTCTTTATTTCCTAAAGCATTTGTGTTGAGAAGAGTTACAATAAGGAAAATATATCCTTTCAATTCATAAAGGTGATGGGGCATCTTTAAAAGGAAGCAAACTCAATCAATTGTCCTGGGAGTAATACATTGTCATTTACAAAACATTTCCTTTTCTCTCCCAAAGCTAACTTTCACCTCCACATTGATTTTTTCAAGTCTTTCATATTGAAAGATTATTTTTTATTTTAATATTTTAATCTTTTCTATTATCTGTACTTTGCCAAATTTACATATTATTTGGTTTTCAAATTTCCATTCTGCCTATCTTTAATCTCACAAGTTACCTCATCCTCAGATCTATCTCTACCTTAGTTAATAATTGAGACAAAGTTAAAATAGTTTAATTTAGGGTTCATGCTTGCTTTGACTGGCTCTCATTCTACACTGTGAGTAAGAAAGTCCTGAATCACAAAATCCATATTCCTTTAGAAAACTTGCATGGAGAAAAATGGAAGTTAGAATTGTCTTTTCAAGAGAAGGGCTGCTGGGTGGTAAGATCTGTGGTAACATTTTATTATTTACATATTTTAAAACAGTATCCAGCATAATTTGAGGCTACATGGAAATGTAAATGAATCACATGATTTGTCTTAAAGAAATAGTGTTAATCTGAATCTCATGTTAACTCATAGATGACGTTGCCAAGGTCATTGTGCTTTTTGTTGAAGTTATTACTACTTATGCCACATGGAGCATATTGCCTGAGCTTTGCTGCCATCTGGGTTATTACAAATGTCACCTGGATTGTATAAGGAAAGGAGGGTCAAAATATGCATATGGATTAAAATGACAGGCTTCATAAAATTCCAGAATGCAAAGCACAGTAGAGTGTTTTACTTCACTTAGTCCTCACACACACCTCTGATGTAAATGGGGAAAATTATATTACTAGTCCTTTGATAGAAAGAAATCTGGGAAAGTTCAAGTGATTAATAATAAATGACAAGTTAATGAAAGGCAAAAACTCAAGATCCCTACTTTCAGGAACAATGTTCTTTCCTCTTCCCTCCCCGTAGTCCCTCATAAACAGCTAAGGCATGGCGTGTTTGTTAGGTCCTGAACTCCAGATCCTGGGAAGGAAGCTCACCTTTATAAGTGGTCATCATAGACAGAGCTAAAAAGTGCAAATTACACTGTTTTGTTCTCTGACATACCTGGATTGTAACTCCAGTATGATGCCTTAGTAGCTGTATAATCTTTACCAAGCTATTTAGTCTCTCTGAGTCTGAATGGGTTTAATATGACCTGCCTTTCTAAGCATGAGGGAAAGCATGTTTATTTTGCATGGCAATTCTCAATAAATGTTTGCAATTATTATTATTAATTTCATATGGTAACTTAAGTAGTCCTCAGAACAAGCAAAGTAAATGATATTGTCCTAATTTTACTGATACAGACATTGAAACTTAGAAACATCAAGTAACTTGCTCAAGATCATGCTGTTGGTCAGTAGTGGAGCCAAGGTATAAGCTCACATGTGTATAACTTCGAATCCTTTATTTTTAAATTTTTAATATGGAAGCTCTGATCCTAATTATGGAAATATAGAAACCAAGAATAAACAAAATGCAAAATTGTAATCCCTCTTTCTGAGCTTAAAAACAATTTTAATTTTTTTAACAAAGGGTTAGATTTTAAAAGGACACATTAGTGGGAAACCACTATAGTTCCATGGTGCTGAGGTGCTATCTCACAGATTACTCAATGTTTAAAATATGAAAAATATATGTTGGAGGGACAGGGCTGATAACAGTTAACTGTGGGATTTATCTCAATGGATCACTAAGTGTTGGACTAGCAGACATTACATGGCTCCTACTGATCAAAGCATCTCATATGAAGCATTCTTGCCAAAAATATTTAATCCAAGTTCCTCTTTCCAATACAAATTTCAGCATGCTTTTGTAGAAGTTGCCAAGCTGACTCTAAAATCCGTATGGAAATGCAAAGGACACAGGATATCAAAAACAATCCTGAAAGAAAGAACAAAGTTGAAGTACTCACTCTACTTGATTTCAAGACACATTATAAAGCTCATCTTTTGAAGGCAATATGGTATTGGTGTAAAGATAGAGAAACAGATCAATTGAACATTACAAAGAGTACAGAAAGAGACACACACATATATGGAAGAATAAATTTCTAAAATGATGCAGGGAGAAAGTTTTTGCAATAAATGGTTATGGAACTATCAGATAACTAACAAACAAACAAGCAAACTTGGATCCTTACAAAAATTAACTAAATGAATCACATATGTAAAAAACCTAAAATTATAAAACCACTAAAAGAAAACATAGGGTAAAATTTTTATAATTGAGTTAAGGAAAGAATTCAGAGATATGGCAACAAAAGTACAATATATTAAAAAAAGATAAATTATTGGAATTCCTCAAAATTAAAAACTTATACACTTCAAAGACATTGTTAACTAAAGGGAAAAAAACAAAACTACAGACTGAGAAAATATATTTTCAAATCATAATTGTACTTAGAAAATATAAAGAATTCTTAAAGCGCAATAATAAGGAAACAAAGAATTTAATTAAAAATGAGCAAAATATTTAGACCAGATTTTCTTAACCTTTTTGTTCCATGGACCCCTTTGCCAGTCAGGTGAAAACCATGGACCCTTTACAAAGTCAACACTATACAGTGTATTATTTAATAAATATATCACATCTGCACCAACATGTACCCATAAGAATATTTTTTTGAATTTCAATTCAAGCTCACAGACCTGTTGTTAAGAATCCCTGCATTAGACTTTCCCTTTAAACCACTGTCATACTCAATCAAAAGCACTGCTAGTTACAAACACTGTTATATGCTTTAACCATTGCTATTCATTTCCAAAGATTTACAAACAACTTTTTTTTTAATCAATTCTGCACATATTAACACTCAGTTTTCCATTATCAATCCTCTTTCTATTTTCTAGTGACCTATATTCTAATTATTAACTCCATGAGCATACACAATATATTTGGTTCATAAAGCACAGTCATACAGTATTTAGCCTTCTTTGTCTGGCTCATATTAATTTTCTTCTTCAAGTTATCAGTGTGGTTTATCACACTAATTGATTTTCTTGTGTTGAACCACCCTTGCATACCTGGGATAAATCCACATGATCATGCTGTATAATTATTTTAGTATGTTTTTGTATTCCATTTGCTAGTATATTGTTAAGGATTTTTGCATCTATATTCATTACAGATATTGCTCTATAGTTTTCTTTTTTCACAGTATCTTTATCTGGTTTTGGTATTAGAGTGATGTTGGCTTCATAGAACGAATTTGGTAGTGTTTTTTCCTGTTCAATGTTTTGGAAGAGCTTAAGCAAGATTGGTATTAGATTTTCTTTGAGTGATTGATAAAATTCACCTGTGAAACCATCTGGTCCTGGGCTTTTCATCCTTGGGTGGTTTTTGATGACTGTTTAAATCTCTCCACTTGTGATAGGTTTGTTAAGGTCTTCTATTTCTTCTAGGGTCAGTATAAAGGCTTGTGTGTTTCTGGGAATTTGTCCATTTCCTCTACATTGCCTAGTTCTTTGGCATACAGTTGTTCATAGTATCCTCTTATGATCTCTCTTATTTCTGTGGGTCAGTGGTAATGTCTCCCCTCTCATTTTTTATTATATTTATTTGCATCTTCTCTATCTTTTTCTTTGTCAGCCTAGCTAAGGGTTTGTCAATTTTGTTGATATTCTTGAAGAACCAAATTTTAGTTTCGATTCTCTCTATTGTTTGTTTGTTCTCAATTTCATTATTTCTGATCTGATCCTTACTATTTCTTTCCTTCAGCTTCCTTTGGGATTAGTTTGCTGTTCTTTTTCTATTTTCTCCAGATATGCAGTTAAATCTTCAATTTTATCTTTCTTCTTTTTTTAATATAACCATACAGGGCTATAAATTTCCCTCTCAGCACTGTCTTTGCAGAGTCCCATAGTTCACATTTTCATCCATCTCAAGATATTTGCTGAATTCTCTTGCAGTTTGCTCTTTGACCAACTGATTATTTAAGAGTGTTTTGTTTAATCATCATATATTTATGAATTTTCCTTCTTCCATTATTGATTTCCAGCTTCATTCTGTTATTATAAGAGAAATTGTTTTGTATAATTTCAATCTTTTTAAATTTATTCAGACTTGTATTGTGACCCAACATATGGTCTATCTTGTAGAAAGATCCATGAGCACTTGAAAAAAAAGTATATCCTGTTGTTTTGGGGTGCAATTCTCTATAGATGTCTGCTAGGTCTAGTTCTTTTATCATATTGTTCTGTTTCTTTATTTGGCCTCTGTCCAGATGTTCTATCTAATACTGAGTGTGGAGTATTGAAGTTTCCAACTATTATTGTAAAGACATCTATTTTCCTCTTTCAGTTTTGCCAGTGTGTGCCTCATGTATCTTGGGGTACTCAGGTTAGATGCATAAATATTTAGTATATTTATTTCTTCTTGGTGATTTGACCCTTTTATTAATTAATAATTGCCTTTTTTATCCCTTATAACAGTTTTGCATTTGAAATTCATTTTGTCCTATATTAATATCACAAATCCAGCTCTTTTTCAGTCACTATTTTCATGGAGTATCTTATTCCAACCTTTCATGTTTAACCTGGCTGTGTCCTTATAATCTGAGGTGGGTCTCTTGTAGACAACATATAGATGGCTCATATTTTTTAATCTGTTCTGTCAGTCTATGTCTTTTGATGGGGGAGTTCAATCCATTAACATTCAATGATATTACTATGAAGGCATTATTTACCTCATTCATTTTGTCCTTTGGCTTTCTGTTTTCATATCATTTTGTTGTCTATCTTGTTACCCTTTAGTTTACCCTTCCTAATGATCTTCATTTCTATACTCTTCTCGAAATCTCTCACCCTTGTTTTTTACTTTCAGGTTGCAGCAATCCCTTTAGTATCTCTTGTACTACTGGTCTTTTGGTAACATATTCTATCAGTTTTTGTTTGTATCTGAAGACTTTGAACTCACGCTCATTTTTGAAGGACAGCTTTGCCAGATACAGAATTCTTGGCTGGCTATTTTTCTCTTTCAGTACCTTATATACATCATACCACTTTCTTCTTGTCTCCATAGTTTCTGATAAGAGGTCAACACTTAAACTTATTGAGTTTCCTTTGTATGTGATGCTTTGCTTTTCTCCTGCTGCCTTCAGAATCCTATTAGGAGATTGTGGGAACATGGCCGATGGGTTAGACATATAATTCTTAGCTCTCACTAAAACAACAAAGAAAAAGCCAGAGGCTGCAGTGGGGACTTGCTTTGGGGCACAGCAAACAAGGACACTGCTTACCAACTCCCAGAAGAGCAAGGGTCAGAGACATGAAGAAGCCAAAACAAGTAATCATGAGTTTTTAAACCTCCTGGCTGCTGGGAAGGGCTCGCCTCCCCCACCCCCAAAATATTAAGCAAGGATAAAACTCCTGGTGAGTTGTATTTAACTGAGAGTAGAACAGACATCTTCCTTCAAGAGAAGGTGCTCTGAGTCATCTAGGAGGGTACTGGACAGATAGGGAAGCCAGGAATAATTGGAGGTTGCTTACCTCAGTGGCTGGAAGGGGCACATATACCTGGCACTCAGGGCAAACAGACTAGGTGGAGACCCAGCTCCCTGCTTCAAACGAAGAGTGTGATGGAAGATTCTCTGCAAGGAAGAGAGGTCTAGGAGAGTGGAGAGTGATTTTTTTGTGGCGAGTTTAGCCAACTGGGCCCACCTTGAATATGGAAAGGGATCCCAACTCGACAGGAAGAGGGGAGGGGAATTGCCTCAGGCTGGCGGTCACGCTCAGCCAACTAGGTAAAGAGAGGAATTACATCAGTGAGGAGGCAGAGACAGGCAATGATCAGCACCACTACAGATGAATGCAGGGGATCTAACCTGCCCAAGGGAAAATGGGTAGATAGCCTTCTGAAAGGCAAATCAACCCAAGGATCTGAAATAGCTCAGTGGAAGAATTCCTACTTAGCATATATGAGGTCCCTGGTTTGATTCCTGGCTATTCCTTGAGAAGAGATCCACCAGGTCATTAAGCATCCAGCTGAAACTTTACAACAGGGAACATATAGACATTTTCTTTGTATTACCTTTTCCTAGATCTCTTATTTAAAAAAAAAACAAAAATGGTTCATTTTCTTTTATTTCCCTTACTTTACTCACTAAAACCCAGTTCAAAACCTGCAGAGTACAGGCTACAGGGTGATTGATTGAGGAACACCAGCAGCCTGAAAAGATCCTTAGGGGTCTAAAAAAGAAGGCTGTTTTCCTGTGTGTTTTTTTCCTTCTGTCTTCATTTAAAAAAAAACAAGTTGCTGCTGTCTTGTTTCTTGCTTGTTTTGTATCCCTTTCCTTTCTTTTTCTGCTTGTTTCTTTTTCTTTTTCTTCTTTTATTCTTTTGGTTACTGATCTATTCTACCTATAGTATTTTTTTTCACTCTTTCATCTTTATATCTTTTGTTTTCCTTTGTTGTTCTTTCATTCCACTTCTTTTACTTGGTCTCCAATTTTTCTTGTTTGTATTTCTCCCTCTCTCCCTTTTTCTCTGTATACTTTCTCTTTCTTACTTTTTTCTTTCTCTCTTTTCTGTTTTCTTTTACCCTCTTCTTGCCGTACTAGCATTTTATTTCATTCTATAACTTTTTTTCTCTATTCTGTTTCTTGTTACATTATTCCTATTCCACTTTCCTAATCTGATTCCTCTGTGCTTCTTACTCATGTTAATCTTTCAGTTTCCTAGATCATGTATGTTTGCTCTCCTACTTTACGCTATTACCATTACTATTATTCTTTTTATCTTCCTATCTCTTTCCTTTTCTCTGGCCCTAATTTTGTTTCTTTCAAAGGAACATAGGCATATTTCTCTCACAAAAAACGACTGAGTGGGGGCAAGATCCTGCCCAAATGAGCTGTTTTGGGAACCTAGAGAGTAGAAGGCTTCAGGGCATCAATCTGGAGGGAGCTGGATGAAAAGATAAATTCCTTAAGGTGCTGCTGGCTTGATTCTTGGTTACTCTGTTTCCTCTTCCTTGATTTTCTCTTTTCTTTGTATACTGATTTTGCATACCAACACTATTTCTTTTCCTTTCCTCATCATTCTATCTTCTGCATTCTGTTGTTCTTACATTCCTCCCTTCTTTGTTTAGTCCTCAATTTTTCTGGTTTTTATTTCTACTTCATCTATCCTGTTTTATTTCTTTTATTAACTTTTTTTTCTTTTTGTCTTCTCTTTTCTCTTTCTCTCTCTCCTCATCATACTGGCCTTTTAATTCAGTCTATATACTTTTCTCTATTTGGTTTCCCATTTCATTGTTGGTACCCCACTTTTTTATTCCTATTACTCTACACTGCTTTCATGAGATAAATATTCATTTTCCAAGGTCTTAAACAGTTCCTCTTCTAATAATTACTATTATTATTATTATCATTTTACTTTTCTTACCTCTTTCACTTTCTCTGGCCCTAATTTTTTCCTCCAAGGGAACATAGACAACAGCAACAAAATAGAATAAGAAAAACAAAGTGTCAAAGAGAAAACTTAACACACATGAAAAAATAACCATTAAATAAAACCCTAGAGTAAAGAAAGAAGCTAATCAATTGAATAAACCCATCAAGAAAAAAGATGACCAAGGGCAACAGAAAATTACAAACCATACTAAGAAACAGGAAGACATGGCCCAGACCAATGAGCAAACTAAAAACCAGGAAGAGGTGCAGAACATTGAACAACTAATCAAAGCTGTCCAAACAAATATCATGGACAACTTAATGAAGTGAAGGAAGAGATTAAAGATATTAAGAAGACACTGGGAGAACATACTGAAGAAATTGTAAACATACATAAAAAGATAATGGATATGATGGTGATGAATGGGACAATCCAAGAAATCAAAAAAGACACTGGAAGCATATAACAGTAGATTTGAACAGGTGGAGGAAAGAATTAGTGATGTGGAAGACAGTACATCTGAAATCAAACAGTTAGTAGAACAGATAGATAAAAAGATAGAAAAAATCCAGCAGTGACTTAGGGATTTGAATAACAAAACCAAACGCACAAATATATACATTATAGGCATCCCAGAGGGAGAAGAGAATGGAAAGGGGACAGAAGGAGTGTTGGAGGAAATAATGGCTGAAAACTTCCCAACTCTATTGAGGGAGATAGATGTACAAGTCCAAGTAGCACAGTGCACCCCAAACAGTATAAATCCCAACAGACCAACTCCAAGACATACTTGTCAAACTGTCCAATGCTCAAGACAGAGAAAATACTGAAAGCAGCAAGTGAAAAGAGAACCATCACATAAAGGGAAGCTCAATAAGATTAAGTGCTGATTTCTCATCTGAAACCATGGAGGCAAGAAGGACATCGTATGACATAGTTAAGGTATTAAAAGAAAAAAACTTCCAGCCAAGAATTCTCTATCTAGCAAAGCTGGCATTCAAAAATGATGGAGAGTTCAAAATATTCACAGATAAACAAAAGTTAAGAGAGTATGCCAATAAGAAACCTGCCCTTCAAGAAATACTAAAGGGAGTTCTTCAGGTTGAAAGGAAAAAATAGGAGATAGAGATTTGGAGAAGAGTGTAAGAACAACTAAAAAGATAAAAATAGAAATAAAAACAATATATGACATAAAGAATCCTATCTTTATCTTTAATCATCTCTAATATTTGTCATTCTGAATAGTAGGTGTGTCATGGTAGGTCTATTTGGATTTATTCTGTTTGAGTTACGTTGTCCTTCTTGGATATTGATATTTATGTCTTTCATAAGAGTAGGGATGTTTTCAGTCATTATTTCCTCAAATATTCTTTCTGCCCCTTTTCCATTTTCTTCTCCTTCTGGGACACCAATAATGCGAATGTTTGTGTGTTTTGCATTGTCATTCAATTCCCTGAGACTCTGTTCCATTTTTTCCATTCTCTTCTCTTTCTGTTCTCCTGTCTTTTTCCAGTTCAGATGTTCTGTCTTGGAAATCACTAATTCTGTCTTTGAGCTATTCAAATCTGCTCTTATGTAACTCTAATATATTTTCAATTTCATCCTTCATGTCTTCCATTCCCATAAGATCTGTTACTTTTCTTTGCAGGGTTTCAAATTGTTCTTTATGCTCACCCAGTGTCTTCTTAATATACTTTATTTCTTTAGTCATATTTTATTAAATTTTTTGAAGTAATTTAGGAGAGTTGTGTGATTATCACTTAATTTCTTAAATGCTATATCTCTTTAGTAAATTTGTTTGTTCTTTTGGCTGGGTCATCTCTTCCTGTTTCCTAGTATGGCTTGTAATATTTTGCTGATGTCTAGGCATTTGAATATGTTGTTGAACTTACTCTTATGGCCATTTCTTTCTCTTGTCTGTTGTTTTTCACAGCTCTTTTTTGATATTTGCCTCAACTCTTTCTAAATCTTTAAAATTGCCCTGCTTAAGTTATCAAAATTGGGCCAGGGACTCACCAGTGGGGCACAGATTTCCTCCCAGGGGTTAGGATGCAGACAGAACTGAGAACAGTTTTTGTCCATGCAATTTCCAGACTGGCAAAGTGGTGGGATACAAGATTAATACAAAAAATCAGTAGTGTTTCTAAATGCTACTAATGTGCCATCTGAGGAGGAAGCCAGAGAATAAATACCATTTATAATGGTCACTAAAAGAATCAAATATTTAACAGTAAACATAATGAAGGACATAAAAGACCTGTATTCAAAATACTACAAAATATTGTTAAAATAAATCAAAGAAGACCTAAATAAATGCAAGAACATTCTATATTCATGGATTGGAAAACTAAATACGATTAAGATATTGATTCTAACTAAACTGATTTACAGATTAAATGCAATCCCTATAAAAATTCCAACATCCTTTTTTACAGAAATGGAAAAGCCAACTATCAAATTTATTTGGAAGGGTTAAAAAGAAATGTCTTAAAAAAGAAGAAGGAAGTTGGAAGTCTCTCATTTCCTGACCAAAACACATTATTTAGCTACAGTGTTAAAAAAAAGCATGGTACTTGCATAATTATACAAATATTAATCAGTGATACTGAATTGAGAATTCAGAAATCAACCCAAACATATATGGTCAAGTGGGTTTTGCCAGGGCTATGAAACCCACCCAGCTGGGTCTGAACAGTCGATTCAACAAATTGTGCTGGGAGAACTTGATATCCATAGCTGAAAGAATGAATGAGGATCTCTATCTCATACCTTGGATAAAAATGGACTCAAAATGGATCAAGGACCTAAATATAAAAACTAGAACTATAAAAAAAAATGTTCAAGAAGTTGTGGTAGGTGGAGTTTTCTTAAACCCTACACCCAAAGCACAAGCAGCAAAAGAAAATTAGATATATGGTACCTCCTCAAAATTAAACATTTTTATGCTTCAAATGACTTTGTTAAGAAGGTGAAAAGGCAGCCTATTCATTGGGATAAAATTTTTGGAAACCATATAACTGATAAGGGTTTCATCACCATGTTATGTAAAGAAGTCATAGAACTCAATGATAAGAAGAAAAGCAACACAATTTAAAAATGGACAAAAGACTTGAATAGATATTTGACCAAAAAAGAAAGACAAATATCCAAAAAGCACTTGAAAAGATGCTCAACATCACTTAGCTATTAGGGAAATGCACATCAAAACTATACAATGAGATGCCATTTCATGTCTTACTGAATGGTCATTTTTTTTTTAATCAGAAAACTACAAGAGAACGTGGAGAAATAGGAACACTCCTTCATTATTAGTGGGTATGTAAAATAAATGGTACACCCTCTGTGGAATACAGTTTGGCAGGTCCTCAGGATGCTAAATATAGAAGTGCCATATGATCAGGCAATCCCACTACTAGGAATATATTAAGAAGGACTG